>OU342941.1:47521870-47577084 GCA_910592295.1 Andrena haemorrhoa
GAAAGGGATAGCAAGGCCCAAGTTTCATGGGTATGAAAATGGACAAGAACGAGAAAACAGCCGATGTTCGTCACAAATGTTCTAGCTGGTGGATCACCAGATTTTGTTCGCGAACACCCTCTCTCCACGTCTACCGTGACCATCCGGAAGATTTATCGCCTATTAGTAGGGTCATTTGTTAGCGAACACTGTTATTTGGCGTCCACGTCGAGGCGAACAACGTGTTAGCTAACATGTCCGCGAGAAAATGTTTTTGTTCGTGTTCGCCTTGGTGGAGACCCGGGGTAAGGGTACGAGCCTACACGTACAAGTTTTTCTTTCATTTCACCCCCTTCCGGGCCGCTCCTGGATATGCTATGAATGCTTGCATCCTCGGACCGCCCATCGGGGCATCGCTGCTTTAGATAATGCCATTTGAAACAACAGTAGACAGTACCTACTCAAGCTGAGCAGAGAACGGTCAAAATCGTTTATCAATATATATATATATATATATATGTATATATATATACACACACACACACACACACACTTGAACTATCCAACTTTTCAAACAGACGCGAATTGCCCTTGGTTGGTTGGTTGGCAGACAAAAAAAAGGTGATATTCGGGAATTTTTTGTGGAAAATCTAACTTATATTTTTTGCAGCTATTTGCTTTTTGTTCACATTACATAGAGTTCGGCAACTCTCGGTGATTTCGTTATAGAAAAATATTAAAAAATCAACGAATAGCAGCCACTCTCCTGGAAGCTACTTTTTGAGTGGTGAGCGAAGAAGATTCTGTTAATATATATGAGTTTACCCGGTGCGTGAACGAAGGATTTTTTTCTGAAAATTCTTTTCTAAATTAACGAAAAACGACCAATTCAGACATCGAAAAATCACGATTTGGGGATACTGTGGGCCAACCAGAAATGCTACTAGGGAATACTCCAATATATTACCAGAAACTTTTTCACTTTCCGGATCATCAGTTCAGATGATCCGGCTCGGAGAATGCTCGTGCTCACCGGGCAGCACCTTTATAAAAACAGCTTCCGCGAGACTGGCTGTTATTCGTTGATTTTTTAAATATTTTCCTGCAACAAAATTACCGAGAGAAGTAAGCAAATAGTTGCAAAAAATATTCGATAGATTTCCCACAAAAAATTCCCGAAAACCACGTGCTTTTTCGCCTGCCCAAACCAAGGGCATGACCCCTTAAATTAACCAGAAACGCGAAACGGAAGGAGCGTCACATCCTAGTCTACCATTATTCTACGCTTCTTATTCCATCTTTTAGGAACTGCACAAGGCAGACGAAATCGCAGAGAAGGCTGCCTTCGGGGATACTACCGACGACGACGATGACGACTTTCAATCGAACATGCAGTCTCGGAAGCAATTCTCGAAGCCGGCGAAAATGAAGTACGAGTTTAGCCAAGAACGATACTCGCCGAACATGCCGAATATTGGTCAAGCCTGGTCGGTAAGTTGGGGTTGTCCACTAACACGAACAGATGTCGCCCTTCCTCGCGCGACCCGACCTAATCCTGTAAAACCAACCAAGTGCCCACTACAATCTACATCATACCGTGCGCGCAGCTTTTAAAGTACCTACTAGATTAAGGGGTCATCATTAATAAGCGATGGAGTCACACACAATCGTGTGCGACTAGCTCTGTTCCAAGAGGCGCCTGCGAGAAGCTAACGCAGAACAAGAAACACGTATGGTTCTCTTTCAGAGGAGCGGACCTCAGTCCCGGGAGTACACGTTGCGTTAAAATATCCTCCACGGACAGCTCTCTGCGTCTCGCGTACCGGAAGGAGGCGCCGAACATTGCTGTACTGCGTGCCCTCTGGTATGCCCGCACACGGCAGGATGGCTCTTCACGGTATCTATCTGACCCCCCCCCCCCCCCCCCCCCCCCCCTCGGAAACCGCGTGGATCGGTTTCGAAGCGGGGGCGAGCGCCCCGCTCGCCCGAGACCTCAGATTTCTCGTTCAGTCGTCCGATCCGTTTCCACCGCGCGTGGCTGGAGTGGTTTCCGTTGACCACACATCAGACGAAGCCAGGGGCTCTCAGTCCCCCTAATTTCACAGCTGACGTCCTACGAAACGAGAAGTCAATAACGAACGGGGATGATCGGGGGTGGAGAGACGATCCACGCGACGGAACACCCCATATGGTATATTTTCTTAAATCCGTTCGCCCGAACGTTGCGCATATTCGTCACGTCAGGCGCTTAGGTTGTCCTGTCGGTGCAGCACACCTATATATATATATATATATATATATATATATATATATATATATAGAGAGAGAGAGAGAGAGAGAGAGAGTATCTTCCAGACGTGTAAGCTTAACAACGCTATTTTCGATCATGTCAACGATAACTTTAAACGCATCGCTTGGCACTGCTGAGCGGAGAAAACGCGGGGCGATGCAACGGAAGGGGGGAACAGAACGGAACGTCTCACTTTTTAACAGTTATCGACCCACACACGTTCCTCTGCTTATTCATTTCATTATACACCACCTGCAACTTTGAGGAGAATTAGAACCGATTTTTTTAGAGGGAGCGAGTAAATTGCAATACGGAAGAAGCAAGCTGGGACATTCCATGCGAACTCGGACAGATTTTGGAGTAAGTTTTCCAAAATTGCTGAAATTTGAATATGCTGTAGTCTTTAGTGATATTTAAACGTACCTCAAAGGATTTTTGAAAATTTTGAAAAATGCAGATTTTACAGCTGTTTGAAGTTAAGTGCTACCTTTTTTCAAAAAATTATAACTATGGAAGTAGTAAACGGATGGAGATGAGCTTTACGGTGCTTATACTAGAAGACATTGAAGTTTTTAGAAAAAATTATTTCAGTTTAAAAGATAAAAAATTTGAACCATTTTTGTGCAATTATTTTAAACAAATGCAGATTTTTAACATCGGGCGCGATTTTAAAATTCTGAAAAAAGGAGAATATAGTTCTATCCTTCCCCTTGATGGACAAATTTTCAAAAATATGGACATTTTAAAATTGACCCTGTAAAAATTGCCGAAAGTTGACGCTGCACCGATGCGCACCGGCTCGACTGGTCGGGCCGTGCGGTACTCGCAGTGGCCAAGCGGCTATACCTGATAAGGATTCTCGAAAATGGTAAGTTTTTGAAAAAAACTGAAGGGGGAAAACTTTTACTGTTTTTTATATCCAACATAATACGGTATCTGAATTTTTGGTGTTCGCCATATTTTCCGTGAACCGAAGGTGACCTTCAGTTTTTTAAATGGAACGCTATATATTTGATTACCCAATATGAAAGCGACTGTCAAGACAAATTCAACCATATGATATACTATGACCTTCAAGGCCACGCAAGGTTAGGAATGAAAGAAAGAAACTCAATCTACTAGATAGATTGTTCAATATATTTACTTCATTCCTAACCTTGTGAGGCCTTGAAGGTCATAGTATATCATATGGTTGAATTTGTCTTGACAGTCGCTTTCATATTGGGTAATCAAATATATAGCGTTCCATTTAAAAAACTGAAGGTCACCTTCGGTTCACGGAAAATATGGCGAACACCAAAAATTCAGATACCGTATTATGTTGGATATAAAAAACAGTAAAAGTTTTCCCCCTTCAGTTTTTTTCAAAAACTTACCATTTTCGAGAATCCTTATCAGGTATAGCCGCTTGGCCACTGCGAGTACCGCACGGCCCGACCAGTCGAGCCGGTGCGCATCGGTGCAGCGTCAACTTTCGGCAATTTTTACAGGGTCAATTTTAAAATGTCCATATTTTTGAAAATTTGTCCATCAAGGGGAAGGATAGAACTATATTCTCCTTTTTTCAGAATTTTAAAATCGCGCCCGATGTTAAAAATCTGCATTTGTTTAAAATAATTGCACAAAAATGGTTCAAATTTTTTATCTTTTAAACTGAAATAATTTTTTCTAAAAACTTCAATGTCTTCTAGTATAAGCACCGTAAATCTCATCTCCATCCGTTTACTACTTCCATAGTTATAATTTTTTGAAAAAAAGGTAGCACTTAACTTCAAACAGCTGTAAAATCTGCATTTTTCAAAATTTTCAAAAATCCTTTGAGGTACGTTTAAATATCACTAAAGACTACAGCATATTCAAATTTCAGCAATTTTGGAAAACTTACTCCAAAATCTGTCCGAGTTCGCATGGAATGTCCCAGCTCTGAATTATTTCAAATTATATGAAGCGGGTTCGTTATCTGTGTTGTCCGACACAAATTGGGGGGGGGGGGGGGGGCGATTCTTCGTGAGAAATCAAGTGTTGTTACATTTTTGTCTTTAATTTTTATGTCGAACTATGCCATTCTTAATATGTCGAACTATGCCATTCTTAATTTTACCACACCAATAACGGACCATTTCATGTAAATACCACACTGGTGTTTACAGATAATGCTGGAAATACTTGTTCAGCTTTTGGAAAACATTAGAGGACGTCGTATTCTAATTTGAAAAGATTTCCTCCGCTTTGATGAATATTTTTTAATAAGACTTGGTCGATATTCTTGTTTCGCTTCTACATGGCGAAAGCTTTCGTATTATTGAAATCAGATATCCGCGATTCCACCGGGATAATATAAAAATATGTGAATAATTGTCGTATTGATATTCGTCGGAGCTTATGAAGATGGTTGTTTATCGCCTCAACGCTTTTATAATTGAAACATTCGCACCGAGCTGCAACGAACAATCAAAGTTGGAATATCGGGATCGCGATACTCGCAATGGCGGAAATATCTCCGGAAATTACACGACATGCCCTGTTTTTCTCCGTCTCTCCGTCTCCCCCCCCCCTTTCTCTCTCTCTCTCTCTCTCTGGAACTTTGACAATAAAATAGAAAGACTAATATTTTCAAGATTTTTGACAATACACGCGCACACACACACACACACACACACACACACACACACACACACACACACACACACACACACACACACACACACACACACACACACACACACACACACACACACACACACACACACACACACACTTGAATTAAGGGACTATAATACATAATCAACGGAACTGTACGAATGACAATAATTACTCTTAAGAGATATTTTTGTAGCCCGTACGTGCAATCGACGCAGATGCGATTTCGATTTCACACTTTATAACAATGCGCAATAAAAGAGACTTCTATTTAAAAGTTAAATTCTGCAAGAAAGACGAAAACGCACTGCTTACGCGTCGTGACGTCTCCTGTCTGCTCGTATTCAAACATCACGTACATATCGATTATGCGTACGAGCGATCCAACTTTCGACCCTTGAGCGCTCGATGGGTTGCCCCCGAATTTTAAACGTTACGCCATAAACTCTATCCGCTATCGCAACTATACCCAGATAGCACAACGTCTGGTAAAGTCTTAAAGACGTCCAGAAGGCGTCTTAGAGACGTCTTAGAGACGTCTTGTTACAAATCAATACGTTCAGACCTAAAATGGACATAAACTAGACGTCTCTAAGACGAGGTGTGCTATTTGGGTATGCGCGATTCGACTGAATTTTGTTCGCGACACGAATGTATGACATGGCTATCTTTTGCTGCAGAACTTGCTAGTAATCGTTTTAGGTAACGAACTGTCGACGATACGATTCGTAGAATCGTTTGTTAACGCTTAACCAATCGAAGGTTTAATTAATTAATTAAGGAAAGGGGTGCCGCTTATTTTCTGGCGTCTACTTGGTGTTGTACGATTCTGTGCCAATGGTAAATGCTCAAGGGTCAGAATAGCCTATATAAAGACAATAAATATGAACGTTTCTTGTAATCCTATAACAATGAAAAAAAGTAGGTTAATGGACAGATGTTTATGTGGCTTAATTCATATCTCATGCTGGGAATTGTTCACTTTCAGCTCCAATCACGCGTACAAAACGAGAACTTCCGAACAATTCTATATAGAATGGTTTGATAACGCGATCGCGCGCGCGGTTCTAATACCCGATTACAAAATACTTTATACTTGTAAAAGTTGAATACGCGTACGTGCATACATGTATACCGTATACACATATACACGGGAAGCGACACACTCCGAGCCGCGCGTACATCATACATGCATATCAAGGTACACAAGTTATACATATATGCATACGTATATATTATGCAACCGCAACTATCGCTACGTTCCGATGCGTCGTACTACGAAGATTCGGTTTCAACGGATGAATGCTTTCGGCCCAAGTTTCTTTGATCGCAGAATCTTGGGCCCGATATCCAAAACTGCGAATACTGGTCAAACACAGTCTACGACTTAACTCTCAAGCTGTTTGTGTATCTTTAATTTAAACATTCCGATGTAAGCGTTCCGTTGATCGAGCGTGCTCGAATCACGCGAATTATACGAAGCACAAAAACTGTATCTGAACTAATATCAGAGATGGAAACTTTATGCGAACCGAGATGAATTAATTTCAAGATTCAAAAGGCACGGAGAGTCCGACAATCGAATTTTGTGTAACAGAAGTCGACGATACGGAACGTGTACTGAAATTGCTTGTATTATTTACCCTCGACTACCCCGTTGGTCAAATCTTGAATTTAACAATTCGATACTTGGACTTGCACCTTGGTGCCTTTGAATCTCGACTATAATAGATAGATAGATTAAACGACGATACGTTTCGGGTTACATGTTCTCCATCTCTCTCCCTCTCTCTCCCACCCCTCCCCTCCCTCTCCCCCCCCTCTCTCTCTCTCTCTCTCTCTCTCTCTGCATCACTACTTTGGTAAATAACGTGTTTCCATCAAGGTATAACAGAGACAATAATAGCAACTGCAAATTCAATTATTGCCTTTTTATATTCTCCTCGGATATAATACTATAAACTTGAGAAGGAAATAGGCATGCACGTCTATTCCTATATATATATTTTGATATTTTCTTGGAAACATATATATCAGGAACCGCTTCAACTATAATTTACACAGCGATCCCAATGATAGATAAAAGTGTTGGCCTGTTGTCGCATTGTAATGTAACGGATGCATCTTATTCATTGTGAAGAACTATGTTTAAAATAAAAAAAAGTTACTTTATGAACTGCTTATGAACTTGAGAGTATATTTCATTTCTCCTTCTTGAGTTTAAAATAGCGCAATAAATCAAATGGAACCTCGACAATTAAGAGACTGCGTCATTAAACCCAAACAATTATCCTTTATGAATAGTTAAATCCCAATTGAATTTGGATGCAAGCATTGGAAGCATGAATCTCTCAGTTTCAAGTACTTAGGGATGGCCGTCATTTGCTTGACAAGCAGCGACCCCAAACAGCTGAAATCTTTATTACAAAATGGTCGTTGACTGGTTGACTCGACCGGACTCGACCAACCTCTACTTAGGTACTCCCTTTTATCGTTACATCTGTTGTTTAAGCAATTAAAAGTAAAGGAACGTGTGAGCATCTTAGAGCATATGCTACGAACGAATCGTAGAAACAGTCATTGTTTTATTGAAACACAACAACGATGGTGTTTTTTAAAATTGTGCGCAACACATTGCAACCGCTCGGGTGTTTAACAAATTTTCAGACAGTTGCTTCGAAAGTAAATGCAACTCGAACGTACGTAAGATGGGTGAGTCGAAGACCAGCTGCAATCGTTAACGAAGATGAATTATACGAGACCGAGGATACTACTACTACGGGAGGAATTTTCGGTCATAAGAAAGAATCTTCTCCGCGGAGGCCGAAAGAATCATCTCCACGGAGACCGAAAGAAAGTTCTCCACGCAAGCCGAAAGAAACTTTTCCACGCAAGCCGAAAGAAAAGGAATTATCGTCGACCAACAGTCTCCCTAAACAAACCGGAGAAACAAAAACATCAAGATTTACGGTTCTCGAGCGCAATGATAAAATTGTAACGTGGGTTCTCTGTCTGCGTAGTCCTACTTTTGCGAGACGAATAAAATTGTTCTTAGAATCGCGGGGTGTTCTATTAATCGTGTGTCTTTTGTCATAGATCTTTGATGGTCAGAGTAAAGTCTCGAAAGAGAAGAGAGAAAAACGACGAGATTATTTTAGAAGGGCGTAGACAAATTAAGGAAGGGCTCGACGCTGGTGCTGTTCTAGAGACGATACTTTTCAATAACCCATCCGACATAGATGCGTTGGATATCCCCAGCGAAGCCAAACTGTATAAAGTTCCTTACAGAACTATCCAACTGTGGTCCAGTTTAACTAATTCTTCCGGTCTAATAGGTATCGAGCACATATATGTAACGTCAATGAGTGTAATAGGATATACTACGGTACGACCCAACCATCGTAATCAACTGAAATTTTGAGGAGTCGCGAGGCAGGGAAAGAGGACCCCTATTATAAAATTTTAGCTTCGGCTATTTCTGAGTTTCTGAGATATTAATAAAAAACTTTTGGCACGATACATCGAAATCTGCCTGTACAGACATTACTAATGCAATCATCTTCTCATCACCGTCAACTGTTTCACAGCTGACGATACAATAGCGATATTGACCCGAACGCGCGATGCTTGTATCTGCAGTCTCATTTTTAGTATTCCCAAACTCACATCAGTTCGGTACCATGCCTTACGCGCTAATCTAGCCCCAACCAATACTAATACCGTTGGCTGTGAAGTAGTAGTCGAAACAGTAGACGGCGGCAAGAAGATGATCGCGTTAGTAACGTCTGTATAGGCAAATTTCAATGTAGGTATTATGCTGAAAGTTTTTATTAATCTCTCAGAAACTAACACATACCCAAAGCTAAAATTTTATATTAGAAGTTCTCTCCCCCCAAAAAATTTCGGTTCATTACGGTGGTGGTTGGGTCGTACGGTCATACCGTAGTAGAGCCGTTTAATATCCCAATGATTCTTCTACTACTCGCATTTATCGACGCAGGAATTTTCAAAACTCCCGATGTACGTACCAAGGAACCGGCCGACGACGCGTTACCACTGACCATTATTTGCGACAATGTGAGAGAACCAGGAAATTTAGGATCGATTATGAGAGCCGCGGCTGGCGTGGGTTGTGAAAAGTTAATATTAACGAAAGGTCTGGGTTAGGCTGGGAGAGAATTCGCTTCGCTCAGATTAAACTCTATTTATTTTTCGATAACGTTTATAATATTCTTCTTCGTCGTCCGCTTAGGTTGCGTAGACCTGTGGGATCCAAAAGTTCTTCGCAGTGCAGCCGGGGCTCATTTTCGGATGCCTATTCACGCATTTCCAGAATGGAATGATATTCCGTCGCTAATCAGCGAGGACTCCTACATTTTCGTGACGGATAGTAATTTCAGCGATCAATTTCTATCGGAATATACTCCCGAAGAGCTTCGCGCGAGTATGGGGGTGTTTAATGCCGACCCAGAGACTTTCACAGCGATTTCTACCGCTAACGATAACGATGCCACCACGAAGGAATCAAAACAAAGGGCAGCACCGACGAATAAGAAAATGATGAAAAACTTTTTGTTGAAACTGCCCATTCTCCCGTACTATGCTCTGGATTACACGAAAAAGGAGATTGTACTCGTTCTAGGAGGAGAAACCGAAGGGTTGAGTTTAGATTCCCACGAATTCCTGAACGAACGGAAGGGTATTCGTATTAATATACCTTTGCTAAACGGAGTGGATAGTTTAAACACTGGCGTGGCCCTTGGTATCGTTACGTTTGAAATGAAGAGGCAATTTATAAAAAGACAAAGCGAGCTGTAATAAACACGTTTTAATAGAAATATATAATAGACATGTCTTTACATTCCCTAATCCTCGTCTTTCATTGCCTAATCTAATCCAGACCCGACTTGATTCTGATACAGGTCAAAACTTTTATCGCGTCGGTATTTGATTCATAATTCTTCAATTATACACCGTTGGCTAGTAAAACTAACGAAGCGACAGCTGCAGCAGCATGACATCTCGTACCTCAGCTTCCATTATTACTGCTGCTGGTGGTAGGTTGAGCAGCAGCAGCTGGTCGTGCTACAAAAGTTTTCCGTTAAAACAACAACAACAACAATATAAGTATATCTCAAAATCAAACATCTTTTAATTCTTTTATTAATCCTCCAAAACAGTCTCTTACTTGCACAACTTCGAGGCTGGAACTTTATATCGTCGACAGCGAAACCCCCGTTGCTAGCACTTCCTCTTAAAACAAGCCTGTAGGGTACACGAGCATCTATGGTGACTTGCGCGGCAGTCCACACTGGCCTTGGGTCGTTAAACCCTTTCGCCGTCAACGACCATAACTGAAAGAAGAAGAAGAAGAAGTGGTCTCGAAGCACGACCAAGTCCAATAAAGTCGCGACTAAATCTTACAGGCTGTTCTTGGCTGTTCCCATCGTCCTCTTCGTCGTCGTTGTCAGCAGCAGCCTGCTCCTCTTCCTCAGCATTCGCTTTAATAACTTGCAGCGTCGTGGATTCCTCGACACCGAAGGCAGCGAACCAAAAGGTGAAGCAAGCGGACTCTTCGTCCGGCGAGGTTTGTATCACCGGCGACCGCAGTCGTACGTCCGTCGTTGACTTTTGATTCTGTGTAAAGATATCGAAGAACACGAAATCACCGCTCGCCCCAAAGGTCTTGTCCAACAGCTGAGCTGGTCGATGCGCAAGGAACGCCCGCTGCCAAGTCACTGTGCGCTCGTTGTCCGAGGAGGCGGCGGTGGTGATGTTCTCCCAGCCGCACAGACCCTTCTCAAAGCTGCAATCTCCCTGTCTCACAGAGGCGCTTGCTGGTTTCACTGAAAGGCGTCATTCGAAAAAGGAGGACCAGTACGCACAACTCTTCTCGAGCATTACGAAAACAGCCAAAGCAGTTAACGTTTCGCAACTCACCGGTACAGTTGCCAGTATAAAAAGATACATCATCGATGCCAATGCTACCGCTGGCACGATTAGGACCCCAAGTACCCTCGAACACCACGTAAAAGTCTCGTCTTCTCTCATTCATGCCGATCTGTGCGTAATTCCACGTAGGCCCTTGGTTATTGTACAGCTGCCAAATGGGCCTGGACTCGGTCGTCGTCGATGATTCTCCGGTTGTTTGTATAGACACACGTAGCACCCCTTTAAACGTATGGCACCCCGTTGAAGTACGCTCGGAGAGCGAACGTAAGGAATCGGACGCGCGCAAACTACGAACCCAGACTTGGCCCGGTAGAGTCGATGAATGATTCGAACATGAAGTACCAAAAGGTAATGCAAAGTGGCTGCTCGTCGTCGTCGTCGTCGATGCCTCTCATCTCGCGACTAACTAGCTGCGCTGTCCCGCCTCCCGCTGACCTGGGCAGCCCTCCTCTAGGACGACCCAAGCCTAGGAAGTACTCGTTTCTTCGGTTGATCGTGTATCCATTACTGTACGGTTTCCTTTGGTTCCTGGGACTCTGCGCTTGGATAGAAATCCTCTCCCATTCAACCCGATCTGGGTCTCGGGAATTGATCCAGTCGCACTCGTCCACCTCGAACGTGCAGTCCCGTGGTGGGGTCGGTGAGGCGACTTGGGGCGAAACTATTAACACACACGCCGATATATAGAATGGGTGCTTTTAAATTCGCCTTGAATAAAGCAAAGCAATTATTCCAAGCCCTCTAACCAGGACAAGAGCCCTGAGTGAAAGAGATGTCATCAACGGCGATATCTCCCATCCCGGTGTTTCCCACGGAGGCTTCGAACACCAGTTGGAAATCGTCGACGGAGCTGATGGTGACCCGAGCTACGAACCAAGTATTCCCAGCGTTCCCGCTCAGGCTCCAGATTTCGCGGAGCGGCGCGTCCAAGCTGCGAAAATTACGCAGGAAGAGCTTCAGGGTGCCGATACCAGCGCCGAACATGTGGAACCAGAAGTGCATGCACATGGGTGTATCAGCGCTCGGCGCAGGAAAGCTCGAGCTGACGAGCCTGGCTCTGTCCCCTGGTCTACGCGGGAACGAGGAGTCTACGTAGGAGTATCCTCCGGCGGTCGAACGGTCGCTGGAACTGTCCATCGCTGGCCCGGTCGTTGGATTACCGCTTCCTCGACTCTGCAACATTCCCTCGTGCTCTAAGACTCGACGCGTGTGCATAATCGATTCCCCCTTGCGCGACTTACGATGGTCCAGTCAAAGTCATCCTCCGCGTCGTTGCTCCAGTCGCAGAATCCGCTCGCAAAGTTACAGAAACCGAGGCACGAAGTCCCGGGCTGCAGATCTATATCGTCTATGGCGACGTTGCCCCTGTACAGGCGCGCTGGATCAGTGGGCTCTACGGGAATTCCCTCGATGACCAGCTAACGATAAACACTCCGCTTTAATATACCAAACGATCCTGTGTCTTTCTTTCGCGTTCATACCGCAATTACCGAATGCAAGCCGGGATAGGTGTACAGCAGCTGCGCCTGCTGCCAGAGACCCAGGGTGTAATACTGGGCGTTCCAAATGACACGTTCCTCGAACAGCTCCACGGGTTTGCAAGACGGTAGTGGCGGTACGGGTACGGTGGTGGCATTGTCAGGTGTAATTTCTTCGGTTTGTTCTTTCTTGATAGAGGAGGAGGAGGAGGAGGAGGAGGAGGAGGAATACTCGTCGATGCCCGCGTGGAGCAACACCCTCAGACCAGAGACGCTCAGGCCTTCCATGGCGTACTTGAACATGACACAAGTTCCAGTGACCCCTGTACTACCCAACAACGGACTGTGCAACAGTCCTCCCAGGGTCTTCGCTTTGCCATCTTTCGGTGGTAATAACTGTGATGTCTCCACGAAGGCATATCTATGTCAGGTAATCAGTAGCAGGGTATCGTTAATACTTATATACAGGTATATACATTTTATTATAGAATATTTTAATTTCTATATACCCTCCCTCCATGGAGCCAGTTGTGTAGTCACTCGGAGGACCACCCATCCAGTTGGTACCCATGCCAGTGCCCGCCGTCCAATCCAGCACCCCGTCGTCGCCATTCCGCCACTCGCAGAGTGTCTGACTTGGAAATGACCCAAAATCGCAGAACACTTCGTCCACCGATGCTGTAACAACAGGTGGTGGTGCAGTCGCTGGAGGGTGGTACCTTGAAGAAAGTAAAAGTACAAAAATTATCAGACACCTAACCGGGCCTCGCGCGGCTGCAATAATTTCAATAAAAGACTGCTTCGTATGTTTCGTCTTCCGCCAGACTATAGTAGACGCTGAAATGTGTTGTGGCTACGGAATTAGTGATTACGGAAATTCCTCCCAACAAGTCGTAGAAAAAGTGTGTCGTACCTCTGCGTTGATGGGTTCCTTTGAGCGAGCGTGGGCGGATCAAGTGGATTTCGCGGTAATGGAATCTCCGTGGTGGTAGTAGGAAGTGCACCTCGAGAGTAGAATACATCGGGCCTAACTGGCCGCCAGTGCCTGGGCTCGATTCGCTCCACTTTGTCCAACGGTTCGCGATCACGATCGTCATCGATAGACTCGTCGAATGGTATTCGCGTTGCGTTGAACGCGTCCCTGGAGTTCAAGTCGACGAATTCGATCGCCGCCGCCGCGTCCTTGGTATCGTCGTGCTCGACGCTCCTGGTCCAATTAGGAATGAAACTTTCGTTCAATCCGCCCACGAGGTCTACTTGCTCCCCGAGCATCGGGCTCATGGGACGCCAGTGGTGATCGGCGCACGATAGACAGTACAAACAGTAACAGACTAACAAAATCAACCACATTTTCGGAATAAACTCCGCTTTATATAGAGACACACACAATTACGAAACACGCTGATAAAACGTGGGAAATCACCGCCCGGGAACCGCTTCAACTAATCGGTCGCAAACGTGATACAATGAATATTTGCGGGCAGTCTACGCGCGCGGGCGCGATGTCTCTCGCATTTCGCGTTAATGATGTAGAGTTGTGGCGCTCGATCTCTGTTGGTTGCGCGAATCAAGGTCCCAATCGTAAATGCGCATTACAAGTTGATTGAAAACGCTCGCGCGGAACACGGTAATCGAGATACAGTTTTCGCGCTCTGTGTTTGATAAACGATTCCTCGATTCCCCAGAGCGCCGAAACCCAGTGGTCGCGCGCAACTTTTAACCGTGCGGAACTGGGCGGCGCTCGAACAACTAAATGCAAACAAACGGTTGTTGCGCGAATGAGGTATGCACGTGATGAAATAAAACGAGCATCCCGCAGTTCCGGCCTTCGCTTCCTGTGTCTCTCTCGTTACGCTTTTGATCCTAGCACAGAGGCCGAGTTCGATAACCGTCTATCGGGGAGGGGGGGGGGATCCGTTCCATCGAGATGAGCAGCTATAATAACCATATATCCCTGTTTCGTACCCTCTGTTGTCGCAATTATTCTTTACCGGACACACACCGCGCGAAGTCGGGGTCAATCGAATATATTCGAATAAATTAATCCGATGGCAGGGTGCGCGCGCGCGTCTCACCTGGGAGCGATTATATTAAAATCGTTTCGCGCGTTGCGTTAGGCTTTAAAAACTTGAGAAACACTTCCACTCCGAAGCTACCATTCTCTTCGTTCGCTATGCAAGGGATTCTACCCAGATTCAAATATATCCGGGCAATGAAAGGCACGAGATGAGGGCAAAGGACCAGTTGATTCGTCTTCGGACGTGAAACCGATCGTTTCCTCAACATCTTTGATATTAAATTAACCACAGCCGCCGATGCCTGTTTAGGAAGCGGACGTGGCTTCTCCTGGCACGTCATTCTCATAATCTCTGTCAATGTCTGGGAACAATACGAGAGTGGGGGGGACGACTTACACAAGTGACTAAAATAATTCGTAGCTCGGTATTTCGATAAGGAGATCGAGAGTATAAATGCCAGTACCGTGCCAGGGAAGGGAAGCCTTTTCGTAATCATCTCGTAAAGAATCACGCCCATGTTCCATACGTCGCACTTGAAATCGTAAGGCTGACCTTTCAGCATTTCCGGAGCCATGTAATAAAATGATCCAGCCCGGCATGTGTTCGATGGATCTCTAGATCTGCAATAAATAGTAAGTATCGCTCACACTGAGAATTGACTCGGTAACGGAGACACATTCATGAAACGCTTGCTGTTGCCGCTGCATGCGTCGACATTCGTCGTCAGAGACAGACGTACTCTTGGAAATTCTTCGATACCCCGAAATCCCCGATTTTTACGATGTCACCGCGACTTCCAGTTAACATGATGTTTTCTGGCTTTAAATCCCGGTGGAGAATCTTCTTGAAGTGTATGTGATGGACTCCGAGGACGATTTGGGAGAACAGGTACAGCGCATCCTGTATGAACGTACAAAGGTGTATATGTTGTTCACAAGACGCCTCATGGAATCGGTTAATTTTTTAATAATGGGAGATCGATAGAGGAGAACGAAAAATATGAGATACCAAATAATGGGAAACTGACTCCCATGACGATTCTAAGATCCGAATGCTTTTGCTAGCGGAATCGTGAAGTCATTTTTTAACGAACCGAATTTGGTTCGTTATTTCCCAGAAAAGTAATAATTCGACCTACTTCTTCCTTGAGCGGTGTCTGACGTTCGTCCAGCAAATCCTTCAAGGTGCATCTCGTCGCGTACTCCATAAGGATGTAACTGCGATCGTCCTCCATCCAAGCCCCGTAATAAGCCACGATATTAGGATGCCTCAGTGCGTGCAACGCTTGCACTTCTCCTAATATGTTCTGCATATTGATATATACAAATACCATACATAATTAGAAATGTATTACAGATTGCGGTAAAAGTTTTATTTATATTTCAAAGGTTATTAGGTTGCTTTTGTACGAAAGACGAGTGTATCAAGCAAAGTCTACCACACCTATGCGAAGTTCATTGAAAATATAAACACTTACGCGATACTTTCGTTTTTCCCGCCACTTTCCCCCACCGCTAATACTATCGTAACTATCGCAGGGCCCCAAAGCGCCCGGAGATTTGAAGAAAATTTTTGCTAAAATATTCATCCCCCTCCCACAACTATTTACGGGGGTCACTCTGCATCACAGTTAACAAATATACGAGTCCTCGCAATTAACCAAAGATTTGAGTCAACGATTCTAAAATGAAAACTCGGTAGCCTAACAATCCTTCAAACGCACTTTATACAAATATAATTCAAAATTAAATGCATGTAAACTAATAACAGAATCGTAGCAAGTCGAGATTGATTTGCTGGCTTCCTTCTCTCACTCACCTTAACGGGAAGAGCGTTCACCGCATTAAGAATTTGTTCTTTCACGACGAAAGGTTTCGAGTCCCTTTTCCTTCGCACCAAGTAAACAGATCTAGAGAAACGACGAGTAAATGAGAATACATTGGCAAGCGATGACAATTTGGTCTTTAAGCGTACCCAAAAGTGCCTCGCCCTAATAACGTTTCGAATACATAATCATTTATGCGCATCGACATTCTTTCCAAACAAAACGAACTTGTATGCTCACTCGCGGACAGGGTGGCGAGGAAACTCGACACCGGCCGGTAGCTATTTTAGCTACCCACGTCCACGCATGCGCGCAATGACGTCACGAGCGTTGAGCCAATCAACTCCAAGATGAAAATTAGCCGACGCCAGCGCCAAGTCAAGTCAACTAGCCAAGCCAAGCGAGGCCGCAAGTCGCAACCAACCAACGTCGACAACCGATTCCCCGCGATGCTGGTTGGCTAGTTGGCATGACTTGGCGCTGGCGTCGGCGAATTTTCCAGCGATTTTCACCTTGGCGTTGATTGGCTCAACGCTCGTGACGTCATTGCGCGCATGCGTGGACGTGGGTAGCTAAAATAGCTACCGGCTGGTGTCGAATTTCCTTGCCACCCTGCTCGCGGATAGAGATGGCAAGAGATGGTCTGGAATTCGTAAATAAATCCTACTCGTAGTGGAGAGGGAAGGGAACACCTACAGGACTCGACACCTATTTTCCGGCAACGCTGGTAGGCTTCGCATTGGCGCTGGCATCGGCTGATGACGTCACATTTTCACGCACACATTAGCCGCTTAACTTGTACACTCGAGTTAATTCGAGCGCGCTAAACAGGCCAAACTGTGCGCACTCGAGATAATTCGAGCGGCGTTGTATTTTATGCTGCTATAACAATTTTGATTATTTTTGTATTTTTTTAATTTTTTTGCCAAGACAATGTTCTAAATTGTGTTTTTTCACATAAAAAAAATGATTTTTTTGGCCGTTTTTTTTTTAAATCTGCGTTAAGGGGTTAACGCCACTCTTGCAGGTGTTCCTCCTCCGCTACGAGTAGGATTTATTTAGGATTCCGAGCCCATCTCTGCTCGCGAATACAAATTATCAAACACTGAGCGGTTAATTGTCCGTGTGTTTAGATATACGATGCAAACATCCTGATCCTTGACAACATGTTTTCGATCGCTGAAGTTGTCGTACGCACAACTAGCTGCTATCTACTCTTGTTGGAACGTCTACAAATTTCTAATACAGATAAATAGTTTATTTAAAATGTTTCCATACGTTTTACGCGATGGAATATGGTAAGGTACGTTAACTCGATCGATTTTGCTAAACAGTGGCGCGCAATTATAAATAGCCGGACCACCTTTCGCCCGCGAAATTCTATCCGAAAATGACATCAGCTTTATTTCACAATACCGTAATAATTTGGCAAGTCCGTTAAAAGCGAAGGACGATCATCGAGGCTGCTTGTACATTCACGTAACATTAAGCGATCGATTTAACGTGTACCGCCCCCGAAACATACACAGCATGCAATTTGAGCACATTTTGTGAATGTGCTGTGCATGGATCGCAGATTTATTACTCATAAAAAGTGTTTACAAAAACACATCGTACTAGTTTGTAATAATTTACAAGTGTTGCTTTAATGCTAGTTGTTGATTCTAGGATTCGTGTGTCTAACCCAGACCGCCCATACACGCATTACCGAGCTCGCATTCTAAAGGATTGTTGCTCTCTTCAAGCTCGTGGGTCGAAGCAACGGACGAAATCGGTGAATTCCAGGAGAGGGAAAATTCGGCTTTAGCTTACGTCGTAGTAGTTTTATTTATAGGTATTTTTTTTTCTTTACAAAGAACGCAATAAAGATTTTCCTAAAGCGTTTAGACATTACCATCTAGTATTGTACCACGACAAAAAAGAAATGTCACAACTACGCGGTTGACCTGATTGGATTGCGCATAGCTCGCAATAGTAAACGTTGCATCCGAGTCGACACACACAGAGGACCGTAACATAGATGAACCGATGACGGTGATAATGAGAGGAAGGGGGGCTGCTTTTACGATCGTATAAAACATCTCGACCATGGTCAGGTCGAAAGTCGTGATGAAACACTACGGACAGAAAATGTATACAACTACTCTGTGTGGTGTTGGATAGGTTCAGCGGTAACGCAATGTTTGTGTACCGTTCTTGCTTTTGTTTCTTCTTCTTCAGAGCGGTCCGTACACAACACACACACACACACGCATACACATGCACGCGCACACACACACACACACACACACACACCGACGACGACGACAGCCCCGGAAAGGAATCGAGCGATGATTATGCACGCTGCGTAACATTTACTCCAATGGAAAAAAAGAAAGCAAACCACCTTATACCCTAGTGCAATGCAGAATTAGACGATACTGCAATATATACAGTGTCCCATAAGATGCATACGTGTTTGTCAAAGGAGAAATGCCCAAAGCTGAAAATGTAACAATTCTCGATGCTTGTTCCATACTGATCTTTATTATTATCGTCGATCACGGTCTCGGCTATGCAACTGTGAATCTGACGCAAATCTGGCTTATGCATGTCAGCGGGTAGTTTTGTAAATCACTGATTCTTAGTGCTAGACATTGGGGATCCTGTATGAACCGATTTCTTTGTACAGGCGCCGCCGACTCAACAGCGAATCCAAACGTAATTTGGTGTCGTCAAGTATCCGTAGAAATCAAGTCCGACACGGCCTGCCGCCGTCAGTGAACAAAAGTGTTTAATTGTATCAAATACGTTTGATACAATCGCCAAAAACTCTATCCAGCGGTTAATAACGATCATCGCCGCGTCAACACTAAGAATTGCTTTATTCCGTCTCTTGTTCCGAAACTCTCTTAGTTTATCGGATATCGTACGCACCCTATGTGGAAAAACGCTGCATATAAATGCCATATACTCTCGCGCTTCGGTATTCGTTTTCGCAAACGTCATCGATCGATGATTGTTGTAAGAATTAACTGTTACTGGAATCTAATGTATTGTTAGCATCGCTTCCGGATGGGGAGCTCCGTGATTGTTTCAAGCTGTCTAGATACTCTTGCTGCGACGTCGCCAACACTTGCGAGATCACATCACTGTCCTCCCAGTCGGTCAGACCTAATCACACACACACAACAGATCAATGTCTAGCTTTTATTGCCGCCCCCTTCTAGATGTCGCGTGGACGACTCGACGAATATCTACGCGTAGATAGAAATGTTCTTCATTGTATAATGTAATGTGTAATATAATCACCAAACACTTCAGGAGGAAGGCGATTGAACAGCGAGATATCTGGCGAGCCGTGAGCCGCCGCCTCCTTACTGCTGCCTGGCATAGGCTCTTGAGAAATTTTCGGTTCAAAATCCGGGGTGGTCATGTGAGACGATATAGCTGCTGATCCCTGGGTCGGCTGATGCTGGGGCGATCTTTTGTTGTACCGTACCGCGTCGTTCACCTGAATAAATTAATCATGCAACGCGTAACATTTTCAAGTACCGTTGTTGAGACTAAAGTCGGCTATAAAACGGACCTTGGGGGAATTACGTAGAGTGTCTTGGCTAGTTTGGGTCGTGGTCGGAGAAGAAGTGTGACTACGTTGTTGTTGTTGTTGTTGTTGTTGTCCACGACAACCGCCGTGAGGGTGAAGAAAGTGCGCGTGACTGTGTTGCGCACTCGTCACCGTACTTGTACTGCTACTACTGGCTGATCGCTTTGGTCGCAGAAAACACGAGTCGATATCACGGCCTGACTATCGACTAGCGTCGGCAAGCACGCCGGATAAAAGATCGCGCGTAACTTACCGCTTTTCGCATTTCGTTATCCCTCAGCCACTGCAAGTAACTCTCCCTGGCCACTTGCTCTTCTATGGCCTCGTTCGTTGCCTCCCAGTCAGTCGCTTTTATCTTGTCCTCCAGCATTGTCTGTGGGACAGTGGTAGCGAAAAGTCTCTCTTTCCGAGCTCAGCCGTAGCAGTGGCGGCATAATCGATGACGCGATCAATAAGTAAAGTGTATACGTAGCACGTATCAAAAGGTACCTGTTCGATATGTAGGTCTTCGCTCTGACGAACTGCATCGGAGATCAGCTGCCGATCCGCGGAACCAGGATTGTACGAAGGTAAACCGAGCCCAACGCCGACGGTAGGTTTATATGGGTCTACTATACTATTATAATGACTACCACGCTGATAAGACAATCGTATCGGTTCGTTATCACTTTCAACCATCGTATGGAAGATGTTGATAGGTTCTGCGTATAATTACAGGGGGGGGGAATGAGATGGGTGGCTTTCAGAGATGTAAAAGGTTTGTTGTATCGTGCGTAGAAAGAACAAGTGTAGAAGTGGGTGGGTGGGTGGGTGGGGAGGACGGTTACTTACCAGTGCCGTAGCAATATAATTGAATGCTGCGATTATACATTTCAGACATCGCTTGCATCTCTATATGATTTCCATGAACATACTCTTGCCGTTTCCTATCTACGTACGTACTAAAATCTTCCGCTACAAAGTGAGAAAAAAACTCCTGATTGGAAGCCTGCAAATTAAATCAGACGGAATGACGTCGATGAGCCTGCTTCGTACCGATAACCGTGTTGTCGAGACACTGTTGTTGTCGTTGTACGACAAAGTACTCACAATGTAGTCCATGCAGTGCTTCCGTACGACACTGTGCATTTCCTGATCACCGTAAACTTGGTCCGCGACAGCTCTGAACAGACACGCTCCGTCTTCGCCCATTTTCTTAACGATAAATCCCATTTTCCGCATTCTCTTCTCGAACCACCTATCTCGCTAAATACAAAAAGGCAGCGGATAGTACAGACTTTTCGATCACCAATCATACGATTAGTTAGGCATCCAGGCAGCCAAGTGTCAATAAACAATCGCGTTTAATCGGACGAACCTCTTGCCATTCGGCTGATGTAAGATTATTCCCAGTTCTGCCAGTATATTCATCCCCGCTATTATAACCATTAGCTAATTCATGTTCTATATTCGCAGCAGCTCCGACAATGGCCATTCGATTGTTGGTTATTACGCCAGCATCTGTGGCTAAATGGATTAATAAATCGATTTTAAAAATAATGAATGCGACGAGAAGTATCAAAGCACAATGTTCCACATAAACTCTACTCTCCGTCAAACCTTTTCCGATACAAACTTTTCTTTCTCCAACAATTGAAAAAGTCGTACGAACCTTGTAAGCCGCTGCAAGACGCGGTAGGAGGAGTAGCTTGTCTTTCGCGTTCTCTCTCCCTTTCCCTGTCTCTCTCCCCCCGGCCTCTGTCCCTTTCCCTTTCACGTTTGGAACGTGAGTTTCTCCCGATGCAACCGCTGTTCATCAAAACAGATTAATTACGTCAATGTTAAGAATCCACATTTAGCATTTCGTATTTATACCTGTGCGGGCTCGCTCGCCGCCTGTGACGTTTGCCATGACTCGGGCCGCTTCCCTCTTCGAAATGTTTATCCTCTCTGCGATCGACGCTGCTCTATAATTTAACGATATAAAGATAAAAATTAAGGTTCGCAGGCGCGTTACGATACATGCTCGTTATCATGGCAAACTACGCTCATTAAATTCCACTCTATCCCCTTCTTTCCAACAAACCCCTTAGACTTTAGCCAGCACAAATAGTAACTCTCGAGATTCGTTACGTTATCCTTTGACAAACACGACTATGGCTCGATAATACAAGGCAACGAGATTTCTCCGCCCACGATTTGCCAACGCGGCGAAACAAAGAGCGACTAGTCGCGCATCCAAGACAAAACCGTGCCAGCAGATCGCAGGCGAACCTCGTCCGAATAACTAATCGCCGCGTATCTCGTCGCTATTGTTACTCGCGAAAGAGCAAACATGTATAAAACGAAAATGACATCCCCCCCCTCCATTTGCATGCTCAACTACAACAAAAACACGGGGTAGAAATATACAACTAAAGATTGAGGAGGTGGGAGGTGGGGGTGGGGGTGGGGAGGTGGAGGACAATATTGTCTAGATTTCTCACCTCGTACGAGCTACCTGTAAGAACGATAGAACCAGATCCGTGATCGGTTTGAACCCCGTGTAGATCGACCGCGAAACCGTTTGCTGCACGTACCTGTCACACGGTTCGCAAAAGGTCGTTTAAGGTTCGCTCGCGCGCAACTACTACGCAAGTAGTGTGTATCGGTTGCGTGTGCCATAGTCGGAAAGGAGGTGATATATTCATTCACCTGATACGGGCTATTGGGCAGCGCGATGGATCCGGAGTTGTGCTCGCTCTGCACCCCGTGCACATCGACGTCGGACGTGCTGCTGCCTCCTTCTCGCCTATCTTTCGAGGCATTCGTCTTCTTCTTCGATAGAATGGTCATCTTGCGTAATCGATCGCCGACGAGTCGTTGAACGCGACGACGCCTCGCTCCCAGAAAACGATTCTCCCCGCGTGGGAGCACGCTCAGCAAGGCTCCGCGCTCGCCGCACCTTGGACCCCGTCGTACCTTCCTCACCGACGATCGCTGCCCACCACTTTTATATTATTATTTCTCCAGCGACAGCCACAAAAGCTCTCGTCGAGCTAGGCGGAGACCCCCGACGATGCCCCGGACGCGCCACGCCGTCGATCCACACACACACAGTTCGGGCTCGCAATCAGGACGACGTTACGCGCTCCGTGCGAACCACGACATGATAACTTTGATAATCAACTACTACATTAATTCTTGTTATTTCGAATGTTTTGTCAGACAGCCATGGCTACACTTGCACACACTGCCAGTGTGAACTGTGATCGGGAACCTCGTGGCGGCACATGTCCCTAGACGAGAATCGCGGAACATTGTGAAATGTCTCCGCGCCAAGATTTCTGCTAGTCGCTTTGGTATATATGTAGGCCTGCGACCAATGGGTGTGATAAGCGGACTCAACTGTTGAGTGATCTCACTAGATTTTACTCTAAAGTTGCAACGAGATCACTCCACAGTTGAGTCCGCTGAACACATCCAATGTTTTTGCGTGCCTTTTTTATATCGTCCTGTAAATAGCAGCTATTTTAAGTAACCGAACGTGATTCTGTAATGGGGATCGTTGAGGTAATAAAGCGGGAGAGATCAAAGTACACTCGCCTCGTCGAGTTTTCTGTTTTATACAATTTGGCTTGTTGAGAATTGATCCACGAATGTAACGCCCGCACCCCGGGAGGTTGTTAGGAAGATGTTGGCAAATGTTACATTTTTATATTTATACGAGCCACACCTGTTTGTTACTAAATGTTACCAGATTTAGGGCTTGGAGCATGATGTATAATAATAAGTAAACAACCCAGATAGCACAGGACGTTTTAAAAACGTCCATTTTAGGTCTGAACGTCCATGGCTTGATTTGTGAAAGTGGACGTTTTTAAAACGTTTTCTGGACGTTTTTAAAACGTATACGTCCGAAACAGGCGTTGAAAAGAGGCTGTGCGCTATGTGAGAAATGTGTGGAAATGTGGATAGATTAGGATACATGAGTTCAAGGAAACCAGGGATTGTAACCGCTGTCTAACCCAAACCATCCACGAAATATGGATAGATCGCACAGGTAAAGCCTACTTATAGTCTACATACATACATATATACATAATTACATACTGGGGCATATAAATGTTTATATGAACATTTGCTCAAAGAAACAATGGAAAACCAAAAACACAGAGGCATTTGGTTAAATGTTTCTAACCGAATGTTTGTAAACCGGTTTTATACAGTTTTTATACAGCTTTCATAACGTGTTTGTACAGTTTTTGTATATTTGTTTCAGTATTTGCGGTCAAAGGTATGTAGTTCTAGGTTAGGGTTCGAATAATTTTTAAATTTTAGGTTAACGAATTGGCAAATTTTGATGGTTCCAATCATTATAATTTTGTGAAACGGGCGCTAACGTCGTTGATGACCAATGGATGTTGCATTGCTATTTAGTTGGCCTTGGAAGAAAAGGGAAAGAAGATTTCCATAAATTAAACGTAGCAACGGTTTTAATATGTACCCACATAGCACACGGCGCCTTAAAGGCGCCCATTTTCGGCCTGTTTTCGGCCTGAGCGACTGAGCCTCCCGATTTGTAACAAGGCGCCTTTTGGGCGCCCCATAGAGGAGCCAGTGTAGTTACACGGCGCCTCTAAGGCGCCTTTTGGGTATCGTGTTGTAGGAAGGGCTGTCTTCCCCTCCCGAGAGCGAAGAGTGGAGACAGCCAGGAAGCCATTCTTTATAACCTCAAAATACAGTATTATTTTATTCCTCGACAACGAGTGATTATTATCCCTCCCAATCCTCGGTGTGCATCACCTGCAGGAGTATGGCCTGATAGAATTATCTACGTGCCGGGTAACTCCTACATTGGTGACCCCCGACGTGATATTGTGTCAGACTGTGGGAGGCAGAATTTCGACGCCTCGCAGCGAGGACTTCGTAGCCGAGACCACGAGGCGTTCGCCTTCGTCCCTTGGCTCATCGAAAGACGAGCTGTTCCAAGGGTGCCGTCAGCCAGCTGGGCGTGGGACACAAATATATGTGTCGAACTGAGAACCTCCTTGTTTTTCGAAGTCTGTTAATAAAAGTATCTGAACACAAATTTTAAATAAATAAATATAGTAAATCGCAATGAATTTTTATCCAATCTGATTTCATTTTGATAACCGTTTGTTTCTAATTTATCGATAATTAACAATTCAAAAGTTCAAGTTTGTCGAATCTTTTAAAACTCCCGCACTATCCTGCGAGCTGAGTGCTTCAGCACTCCACGGGCACGAACCGGCGCTTCATACTGTTACGCGATTTAATAGTGATTTCTAAAATAAAGGCGTTAGTTCGTGCCCATGGAGCGCTGAAGCACTCAGTTCGCGAAATAGTGCGGGAATATTTAAAGGACTTAACAAACTTGGACTTTTGGATTGTACGTATATTGTTACAAATAAACTGCGAGTCGGTCTGCTGACAAGTTAGCTCTGACTTCTTAAAAATTAACTCCTCGCTCGTCACCTCCGAGCGCCCTACTCCTCCAATTTCGGCGTGTTCCTCCGACTCCCTCTTCGAATCCCCTCGTCCAATCAAGGCGGTGACATCCCTCAAGCTTCGTCAGGGGGTTGTCCTCTGCCATCTCTCCGTCCTTGGCCCTTCCTTCGCGCTTCCCTCTACTCTTAGCTGGTGGTCAAGGCAGGTCGAGGCACGCTTTTCAAGTACATAGCTTACATATACATCTAACAGGTAGGTACGCGCAACCCTCAGGGTCAGGAAGACGTCGCCCGAATAAAGTTTATGACTTTACGACTTTCGGCAGTTCTCGACCGGAGTTTTTACCTTTACAGGACAACGACAATTACCGAAAGCGAAGATAGAATTTTAAATGATTTTACGAGACGAGCCGCTGCCCGTTCGACGAAATTTGGCACGCAGATGTGGAAGGAAAAGTTAAGCTATTTATTATCGTCCGCCGTTTCAATCTCGTTTAAAACCTTCCAGATGCGCTGTTCGCTTCAAGCCCGCATGCCTACAATAAATCTTCCCGCCACAAAGGATTTGAATTTCGCTCTACATCTAGCTTTGACATCTCTATGTCTTATAGCTAACTTCACGCAATTACATATATTTACAGTGGCGGAACCGCAACAATACGAAATCACTATTAAATCGCGCAACACACCATGATATTGGCAACAGTTACGAGCTCTCAATTCAACCTGAGACCTTCATATCTATGTGCTCAAAGGTTTGGGTGCAGAATAATTAAAACATACTTCACGTCACTTCACATATGTTGTTAATCGCGATTCTGGAAATCGTCGATGGTGATTACGCCGATTACAACATGTGGAAGATGTAGACTGATGTAGACGGTGAATATCACGATATACGTGGGGTGCCTCCGTTGTGTTTTGGATTTAGAAACTTTTACGGAGCTAGCGAGAGGATTTATTTCTACAGGGCTTATGCTCGGGCCCCTATTTACCGTGGCACACCCAACGGAGGATTCCGAGGAAGAGAATAGAAATCTTGCTGCTATACCTTTTGTTAAGAAAACCTCTTGTTCTCGATACGTCCTATGTACAGGCGGGTATGCATAAAACATTTCTTGTTTACCAAAGCGTGGCGTGGAGTAATTATTACTATAGATGTTAATATCACTCGCTTCCAGCACTTCTGATTGGCATTTAAACCAGCATCCCTTTATGTACAAAGGGTCAGTTCCTGGACAAAAGTATGACGTTTGTCGTTTGAATAGCGAGTGGTCAAGTATAAAGAAACGTGCATCGTCGACGATAAGGACATCTAGCATGGTAAATGAGTGCCTTAAAGGATCAAGATCCCGACTATGGGTTGTCCATTGTGAACGACGAAAAGCATCGGCGTATTTACGAGGAGAATGGTAATATAGAAATTGTAACTGCATCATCCAACCTGCCGCTCCGGTGCGCGTCGTGAACTCGACGAGCGTAATGTTTTTGTGTTTCATCGAAACTGTTGTTTGTCGCGCGAAAGAGTATTAGATACTCGACCAGAAGGAACGCCGCACGCTCCGAATAACTTGATCTTATTTCCAGCCCGAAGCAACGCCGCGAGAAAGATGACAGCTATTATCGAGAGAGAATTTTCCAAAGAAATAGATGCGAGAGAGAAAGAAGTTCTAGAGATACAGGAGAGACTACACCGAGCGTCGAAAGCGCTGCATCTTCTACGTTACGTCATAGTAACAGATTTTTACAATCGCAAGCAATGCCAGAATTCGCAGAGCGGGGAAGCAAGGCAGCAGACTCGGATTCATCCTGCCGTAAAGGAGTTGTTGATTGGTAAATCGCCGAAAGCGTGCGACAGCTCGCTGGTTCCCGCAGCGGCGGCGGTGTCGACCGCGACATTGAGCAACGGAGAACATTTTCCCACGTTGCATTCATTTCCAACGTCTCCCTCCTCGACAACTGGTGCAGTGCTGGTAGACCGTTGTTGTACTCTTGCAAAGTCGGCCAAGGTGGCGCAACAGGCCTCGTCCGCCGAGTATTGCCGCTTGGAGAAGCGAAGCAACGAAACGGACGAGGAGGATCGATCACGACCCAAAAAGAAGGTACCCAGGTATATCCCACCGAAAAGTGGGATCCCGGAGTCTCCGTGTCCCTCGACGAGAGGCATCAGGCACAAAGTTAGGAAGCGTATAATTATTGGAAACATTTCAAAATGGATACCCCCGGAATGGAGAGAAGACGCAGCTAGTCACAAGTGGACAATGTACGTTAGAGGGAATAAGGAGAACCCTGACATCGATGACTTTGTCAGCAAGGTTAGATTCTTTTTGCATCCCAGCTACAGACCCAACGATGTCGTGGAAGTAACAACAGCACCTTTCTGTCTCTCGAGACGTGGTTGGGGTGAATTTCCACTGAGAGTTCAGTTGCATTTTAAGAGCGTGCTTAATAAACCAATGGATATAATTCATCACTTAAAATTGGACCGTACCTACACCGGGCTACAAACATTAGGGTCAGAGACACTCGTCGATATATGGATCTACGCGGATCATCAAAGGTCTAAACGAAACGGCGCTAGAAGCGGTGTCTGTTTCGATGAAAATAGATTTCAAACGGAAACGCAGTCTGACGATAGTTGCGGGATAAAAGTAGAAAACGAACACCTCGATTCCTTTCGTGACTTTAGCAATAACAGCGTGCTCGAGTCGATGCACTCAACGAGCAAGAATCGTGACGCGACTGTCGAGCAAGAGCCTCTGCCAGACATTGGGGGGGTTGTCGACGAAAACTCCTCGGTACGTACCGAAAAACTACGAGGACCCAACAACGTTGAGCTTGATCATGATTATTGCGGTTCGAAATACTTGAGCAATTTCGAAGGGCATTCGACTATCGATCACTCGCCATTGACATCGAGATTATTAATGGATTTACCTGTAACAAACGAGGTTGTTGAAGAAAACGTCGAGCAAAAGACGGAGGCAGGGGGTGGGGAAACGCCTGAAAACACTGGGTTATCAATGCACGAATCTTCCATGAACGGAGATCCAAGCGCGTCATTGATAAGCGAGCTTGATAGAAACAAACCGAAACCACTTTCGTCATCCTGTTCCAAAATCCAGTCCAATCTCCGGCCTTTAAAAATCTCCATCCCACCACTGTTCGAATCATCTAACAAGCACGTCTTGGTTCTGCGAGATGGTAAAGCTATCCCCGTACCACGCGTCGTAGGCAATGATTCGATAAAATCCAAAATCAATTACCGTGGCATTAGTTTATTAAAAAAGCCTCCAGGCTCGAGTCTCGAGGGAGGAGCAGCAGCAG
Source organism: Andrena haemorrhoa (assembly GCA_910592295.1). Classification (NCBI taxonomy): domain Eukaryota; kingdom Metazoa; phylum Arthropoda; class Insecta; order Hymenoptera; family Andrenidae; genus Andrena; species Andrena haemorrhoa. The sequence continues at coordinate 47,550,395 of OU342941.1, forward strand.
CAGCAGCAGACTCGCAGCAAGGATTAAAGCTCCAACTCTCTAGAAGCGTGCTTCTAAATGTCAACTCTCATGTACCAGCACTGAAAATTGCCGAGAGAAGAAATTTCGAGAACGATCACCAACTCCCCAACGTACGGGAACTTGACTGCAAACTGGGTATTATCGCCGGAAGAGCGAGCAGCACGGAGGAATCGAAGGAACCGAAGCTGCGGTCGAGGCAAAAGATTACTCTGGGCAAAGATGAGTGGAAACTTGAAAGTAGAAAAGAGTTTTGCGACGAGATGTTCGGGGCGATCGAGACTGCTCCGGTTGCGAGCATTCAAGGACTACTAGCGATCATTGTCAGAAGAATGCCCATCGTGACCAGGGATGCTTTAGACTCGGACTATAGGCAGGCGCATCCTTACGCCTGCGCGAGCGAAGCCGAGTTCTTTGGGTACACCGTTGCGAAGCGAACTGCTTGCGAATGGAATCGAGCGAGCGCGATGCGATGCTTGTTGAAACAAAAGGCATTTCCAGAAGAGACAGTATGGACCATTAAGGAAATAATGATTTGGTCAAGATTACACGGCCACACCCCTCTCTGTTCAGACTTTCGCATCCGATCGACTCAACGGCAAAAGAATTTACCCGATACAGCGATTACTAAAAGCACGTACACGGAACCCGAGGCGCTCCTTAAGTGGCTACAAACCTGCCCGGGTAGATTAAACGACCAATGTTTCTTCGATGCTAACTTACAACAGTCCGACGAGCTCGATGTTGACGTTGATATTGCGAGTAATGAAATTTCACCGGGGAATAAAGGAAGAACGAGGGTGGTGGTGGAAGAAGAGAGGTCAAGTAAGGCTCCTTCCGATACAAAGATTAGTGTGTTGGAACTAGAGTCAAAATTCGTACCGCTTTACGACTTTGTTTGCGATACCGCGAGGGAAATTGGTGGACAATTCATGCCCGAGGAGATTGTGCCCGGTGCGATGCACTGCGCAGCTAGCAGAGCGATGATGCGAGTAAGAAGCAGCGTATAACAAACATATCGATTATCATTCAAGTTCCCGATCCTTTTGTAATCGTATTTCGGACATGTTGCGTGAGATTCACGAATGACTGCGTTCCTTTTTTCAGGCTGTTGAATGCCTCGTAGACGATCTGGTCAGGATGTCTTTGGCAAAAGCTTGGGAACGATGTAGCGACAACGGGTAAATACTTTTTCAGCCGAAATACTTGAGCGGATATATATTTCGTATAAAATTCACAATTAATTATCATACCGCGAATGTCATTATAAACATTATATCACGAAAGCGTGACAATCTTTTTTCTTCTCTAATTCGTAGACATCCGAAGCTAATTGTTTTGGACGACGTGCACGGAGCTCTCCTAAGTCGCGAAGAGTTCGACATCTTCACGAATCAAGGATTGGGCTCGAGGTATCAGCCAACAGCAATGGAGTGATTCTCGAAGAACGTGTAAACGAAAACGAGAATTCCATTACGCGATTAAGGAAATGCTTCAAGTGGAAATGCTCAAGCTATACACTTTCGTCTTAATAGTATGCCCCGGTATCGCCGTTCCAAAACCAAAAGCCTCGCACGTGTACAAATTTGCAAGTTTGAACAAAGCATATGAAATTTTGTACGAATAAATGGTTAAGCACTTTTGTAGACTGGACATTCAACTCCTTCTCTGTCACTTGTTCGTACATTTCAACTAATCTCTCAGTTAAGTCCCATTCGTTTTTACATTTTCGTGCTTTCGAATTCAAAAATGAAACGCTTGTCACATAGGACAGAAAGGAAAACAGGGGCAAGAAAGAGGATCGAATATCAATGGGTTCCCGGTAGAAGCTTGCTCGCTGTTTTTGTCGACTTTGCTCATCGCACAATAACGTGTTCACTTTCTCGCGTGGACGCCAGAGTTTGGTGTGGATCGTGTAAAGCGATATCTTGATCTCTTAATCAAGGTGACATAGGAACGCAAATGTAGTTGTCCATTATTTTGTCGCACGCGAATACTGTTCTTCCAGCCACTATCTACAGAGAGGCGGTTAGACGTTACGGATACGATGCCGCGTTAGAAAATCCGCGGATGTCTCTTTGACCTCGATTGATACGCGCGAAATTATAAAACAATCGAGTAACACTGGTCGCTGATAATTGTAAATATAAACCAGACGCTCGTCGCGCGATTACGAGGCACATCTTTGCCGGGGGGTAAAGACGGGGTAAAAATTCCCTTAGTCGCTACACGTTTTTAATCTCTGCAATTTCAACAGTCGCAAATCGTTTACAATCTCTACAATTTCGACATTCGAAAGGTAGAGAGTTCTTACAATATCGTAAGACGTTTTCCAGCCTCGTATCGTTTACGTTATTAGGTACACGTTTCTCCGAATGTCGGGTTAAAGTCTAGAAGGGAGCGTCGCGAGGCAGAATAATAGAAAGAGAATAACAAATGGAATCAAAAGCTCGTGTATTCTCAGGAATTTACTTTCGTTACTCGAACGTACAGTACAGAGTTTTATATCGTATCGATTCTGGTGAACAGCGGACCGTTTACATTATTTAGAGGCTACGGAGAGACTGTAAACAATTTGAGAAAGAATATTCAATGAAATTATTACCTAATAGATATAGAAAGTTGGATGGATAGAGATTTAAAACTCGGAACGAAAGAACGTTTTCCAGTAGTCGCAGGCCTGCGTCCAATCGGATCCCTCGAGCAACTTGATTCCTTAGAAACGACTTTGTCCACGCGCTCGGAACGTCAGATCTAGAAGACGTCGCGTTGGTCGTTGGTAGAACTGCAAACGGAGGTTCGACAACCAAATTTGCCACCACAGAACCCCCATTTCCAGCCAGAATGGTACTACAAGTAGCACCTGTACAGAAAAATAAATTTTAAACAATTTAAGTATACGAAGCACTACATAGTATAAATGAAAATTTAGCACCGACGAACATACGTGACAGTATCGAACCACCATTTCGGAAATCATCGGTACATAATTGTTATACTTTTCTTGCAGGAGGAAATATTAGATTAGTATAATTATTAGATATAGTATCGAATAAAATTAATGTTTTTATTAGTACGCGTACCTGACTCAATTTTCTGCGGTAGCAATCCACTTTTTCAAGAACAAGATTTCATCGTGGCATCGACAATGTCCAAAAGACGCGAGGATCCTGGAACTGCTAAAGAACAAGATTTCATTGTAGCATCAACAACTCTTTACTTATCCGACTATCTCTGCAAACATGAATCAGAGTAACTACTTTCGAGGCCTGTAAACTACTGCTGCATCAATGTAAATAATGTGTCATCTCTTCGACCCATCGTCACGCCTTTAAAACCAACCCCACTGCACTCCCTTATTCACCAGCATTACTATTTCTAAACGCCACCAGACTCCGTCGTCAACTCCCAGTTAGAAACAGTCGAGCCTCCAACATTCTTAGTTAATGGATTAAATATCATTACAAGTATTATTCACAAAAAGGTAGTTGTATTATCCTTGTGTCCATTACACCTGGAATTGACAAAAACTAAACTAAACTAAATGTCCCAATAATTGACAGTGTCCCTATTACTGCCGCTTAATTTATTTTACCTAATAAAAGCGTAAAGATAGCGTCGAAGAAAATTTATTAAATTGGGACTGTTGTTCTTGTTATTATTAGTTTTCCATTCACTTCACTATTCCTTATACGTTACGTTATTGTTAAATAAAATAAATTAAGTATAGGGACGCCAACAATAATTGGGACCTCTACCCTATAAGATTAAAAACGTTTGCCTTAATTTGGTTAAATCATTTGGTTTTACGTATCGATAGCAGTTTAGTTGTACCTTTCGTATTTTCCAAGATACAAATTCTCTTTGCTGGAGGTTCTAAATCGAAAACATCGTTACAGCTGCTTTCCTTTTGGACATTTGTATCTAAAAGATGAAAATAGGAAATCATCGGTACAGAATCGTTATACTTTTCTTGCAGGAGGAAGTATTAGATTAGAATAATTAAACCTCCCAAACTCCCGTGATTTTTCATCGCATAATGACTCGCGTCGGTCTGTGAGACCGTGTTTTACGCGTTGAAGATATGTATTATAAAAAATCAGCTATCCCTTTATAAACTAAACAAATGTTAACAAAAATAAAATATAATAACTACGATATTAGAAATATAGGAAGTAATTGTATTCGCCGGTCTGTGAGACCAACACGCGAGTTCAGGAAGGTTAAATATAGAATAAAATTAATATTTTTATTAGTACGCGTACCTGGCTCAATTTTCTGTGGTAGCGATCTACTTTTTTAAGGCCCCATGTACATACGGGGCGCTACGTATTTGAGTCTTTGCTTATTCGCTTCGCTTCACCTTAAGCTATTGCTTAACACCCGTCAGCAACTTTTAGAAGATTCACTACACGAGGCGCTAATAAAAATGAAAAATTTAGTATCAACGAAATTACCCAGGCCTAACCTAGACCATCATTACCAGCCAGAATTGTACTGCGAGGCACAAAATCACGTTCAGTCTTCTCCCACAGCTTGTAATCTGCACAGAAAAGCAAAAGTTAAAGAATTTACACGAGGCGCTAATACAAATGAAATTGTAGCATCGACAGACACATTTTTAAGCATCGAATCACCAATGTGAGGCAGAAATCCACTACAGGGCACAGAATCACGTTCAGAGTCGTCTCTCACAGCTCCTAATCTGCACAGAATATTGAATTTTAATGAATTTAACCGAGGCGTTAATAAAAACGGAAATTTAGTATCGACAAACATACCACGACTCCACCGAATTCCCATTTCCAGACAGAAATGCACTCCGAAGGGGCACAGAATCACGTTCAGAGCAGGGTGGCGAGAAAATTCGACACCGGCGGTTTGTTTGTTTGTGCTACCCACGTTCACGAATGCGCGCAATGACGTCACGAGCGTTGAGCCAATCACGAAGCCCTGTTCAGTCGTGGTGATTCAGGCTCCCAAACAGCAGCAGGCAGTCCCAGATCCCCGCAGTCGATCTCGATTCTGTGGATTCAGCCGCTTTTTTTTTTAAAAGCAATAACCAGACCTAACTCATTTGAAAGCAGGAATAACCAGACCTAACCTCGGAAAATGCATGAAAAACCAGACCTAACCCAGTCTAACCCCCCCCCGCCCTGGGCAGGGCGAAAAATTTTTGACCTAACCTCGGCATTTTGACCTAACCTTGGAAAATTTTTGACCTAACCTCGGAAAATTTTTGACCTAACCTCGGAAAATTTTGACCTAACCCAGACCTAACCTCGGATTTTTGACCTAACCCAGACCTAACCTCGGAAAATGCATACCTAACCTAGGAAAATTTTGACCTAACCCAGACCTAACCTCGGAAAATGCAGACCTAACCCAGACCCAACTTTGCGAAAAGCAGACCCAACCCAGACCTAACCTCGCGAAAAGCAGACCCAACCCAGACCTAACCTCGCGAAAAGCAGACCTAACCCCTACCTAACCTCGCGAAAAGCAGACCTAACTCAGACCTAACTCAGACCCAGACCCAACTTTGCGAAAAGCAGACCTAACCCACACAGCACACAGGCGCCTGGAAGGCGCCTTGAGTGTCCTACGAGCGGCTTATGAGGGTCCAAAATGCGCCTTCTGAGCGCCTGATGTTACAAAACGGGACGTCGTAAAGGCGCCGCAAAGGCGCCTGAATTGGGACTGACAGGCGCCTTGTGGGCGCCTCAAAGGCGCCTTAAACGGGCCTGGATTAAGACTGTCAGGCGTCTTAATTATCGATAAATTAGAAACAAACGGTTATCAAAATGAAATCAGATTGGATAAAAATTCATTGCGATTTACTATATTTATTTATTTAAAATTTGTGTACAGATACTTTTATTAACAGACTTCGACAAACTAGAAGGTTCTCAGTTCGACACATATATTTGTGTCCCACGCCCAGCTGGCTGACGGCACCCTTGGAACAGCTAGTCTTTCGATGAGCCAAAGGACGAAGGCGAACGCCTCGTGGTCTCGGCTACGAAGTCCTCGCTGCGAGGCGTCGAAATTCTGCCTCCCACAGTCTGACACAATATATCACGTCGGGGGTCACCAATGTAGGAGTTACCCGGCACGTAGATAATTCTATCAGGCCCTACTCCTGCAGGTGATGCACACCGAAGATTGGGGGGGATAATAATCACTCGTTTTCGAGGAATAAAATAATACTGTATTTTGAGGTTATAAAGAATGGCTTCGTGGCTGCCTCCACTCTTCGCTCTCGGGAGGGGAAGACTGGGGAAGACAGCCCTTCCTACAACAACAACAACAAGGCGCCTTTTGGGCGCCCCATAGAGGAGCCAATGTAGTTACACGGCGCCTCTAAGGCGCCTTTAAGACGCACAAAAGGCGCCTTTCAGGCGCCTTGTTACAAATCGGGACGCTCAGTCGCTCAGGCCGAAAACAGGCCGAAAATGGGCGCCTTTAAGGCGCCGTGTGCTGTGTGGGAAAGTGTATACCTGCGTCTTCCATATTTGTTACCCAACATGAGCGCCATCATTACTGTGTTGCGCTATCGCTTGAATGAGGCCGCGGAAATGTATATAATCGATATGTAGAGTACGTAGGAGCGAGATTTGAAACGGAGGATGAGAAAGACTTTATTGTAGAGCGCGTTGTACTTCTCAGGGGTTTTCCTTGCTAGTTTTGAATGTTTCAAGTTACCGTTAGACCAGGCGAGATAGTAAAGAGCTTAACTTTTTCCTTTGCACATCTGCGTGCCAAATTTCGTCGAGCGGGCAGCGGCTCGCCTCGTAAAAGCACTTAAAATTCTGTCCTCCCTTTCAATAACTGCCGATGTCCTGTTAGGGTAAAAACTCCGGTCGGGGGAGGTTGAAAGTCATAAAGCCATAAACTTTCTCCGAGTGACGTCGTCTTGACCCCGAGGGTTGCGCTTACTTACCTGCGAGATATGTATGTACTGTATGTAGCTTATGTACCACTATATGTAAAACGGGGAGCGTGCCTCGATCACTAGACAAGAGTGGGAGGAAGCATGAAGGAAGGGCGAAGGACAACCCACTGATGCAGCTTGAGGGATGCAATCGTGCTGATTGGACAACAAGGATCTAGGGGAGGATCAACAGGATCTTTGCAGCGACTTCGTCGATGAGCTCGGAGCGTTTTCTTGTACACTGCTGGCATTCGATCGCTAACCAGCTTACTGTCTAGATCAAAATACATTTAAGAGTCTAACTGAGGAATTACTGTGCAGTTTGTTTTATTTCGAATTACCCGCACTCCAACGAGCAGAGCGGTTCAGCGCTCCACGGGCACCAACCCGCGTTCGCGTTTCAATTTCACCGCAGAAATACACAACAACTGCGATAGTAGTTTTCCTTGCCAATACCTATCTTCGCTTTCATCTTTCATGTCGAATGTCGAAACTCGCCCCATTCGATACGAGTACTTTTTTCCGATACCTACTTGGTATCACAACCCTAGGTATCGATACTAAAATTACTTGGTATCGAAACGAAAGTATCGAGTATTTACTCGTATTTACTTAGATCGGTTCATCCCTATCAGTACACATACCTATATATATATACTATTGTAACCTATACCCTATGTACTATTGAACAACTTGCAATTTTATATAACGACTGGAGTAAATTCTTTGAAATTTAATTTTCTATGCACGGGAGCACCTCCAGGAGGTGATTGTAAACATGACTGTGCTGTGAGGTGGAATTCTGGATAAAAATAGAGGTTCAATGATGTAAAATTTGTTTGTCTAACCTCAGTTTTCAGTTTCATATAATGACCAACGTAAATTCTTTGAAATTTAATATTCTGTGCACGTGGGAACCTCCAGGAGATGATTCCAATCGTTAATGTGCTTTGCAGTTAAAATCTGACTTAAAGTGGAAGGTTCCGTGAAGTCAAATTTGCTTGTCGAACCTCAATTTTCAGTTTCATGTAACGACTACTGTAAATTCTTTGAAATTTAATTTTATATGCACACAGACATTTCCAGGAGGTGATTCTAAACGTGACTGTGCTGTGTAGTAGAATTCTGGATGAAAATAGAGGTTCAATATGTCAAATTTGATTGTCGAACCTCAATTTTCAGTTTCATATAATGGCAAACGTAAATTCTTTGAAATTTAATATTCTGTGCACGTGGGAACCTCCAGGAGATGATTCCAATCGTTAATGTGCTTTGCAGTTAAAAAATCTGACTGAAAGTGGAAGGTCTCGTGAAGTCAAATTTGCTTGTCGAACCTCAATTTTCAGTTTCATGTAGCGACTACTGTAAATTCTTTGAAATATAATATTCTGTGCACGCGGGCATCTCCAGGAGGTGATTCTAAACGTGACTGTGCTATGTAGTGGAATTCTGGATGAAAATAGAGGTTCAATATGTCAAATTTGTTTGTAGAACCTCTATTTCAGTTTCTTATCACGACTGGTGTAAATTCTTTGAAATTTAATATTCGGTGCACGCGGGCATCTCCAGGAGGTGATTCTAAACGTGACTGTGCTATGTAGTGGAATTCTGGATGAAAATAGAGGTTCAGTGATGTCAAATTTGATTGTCGAACCTCAATTTTCAATTTCATATAACGACTGGTGCAAATTCTTTGAAATGTAATACTCTGTGCACGCGGGAACGTCCAGGAGGAGCCTGTAAACTCGTTTAGGCATTGCTGTCGATTTTTTTGTTAATAATTGAAGCCAAAGCAACATTGAATTTACCCTTATAATGCAATTGAGATTCAGTATACGTTCATATATGTAGAATTTATCCTTAATTCTGTCCTGTGATAAAGTCTTATCACAGTATTTCAGTATGAACAGTCGTTCATGGCCGTTGATGATGATACAAATTATATTTGCATAGGGAAGACAAAAGAAGTGAGATCCCCATAAAAAACTTAAAAAAAGTAAAAAAAAAAATAAGGCAAGTACGTGAAATCAAATAAATCACAAAAAATAGAAGTTAAAACTAATTACAAAATAAAAAAGGTGTGAAATCAAAATGAGCTGCAAGTACATAAAGGTGCTTTCCAACTGCGCTTAAGATGACACAACTACATATGCACAGCTAAAATGCAGTGTTCACAGCTTCCATTACTCATATCGCGGACATTTTAATGAACCCATCAAAAAGAATTCCATTTAAAAACATTGTCGTAAATTTGTGGCGGTCTCGCCTTCCCGCCGCCAGAGTGCGCCACCTGCGCCTCAGCAACGGACGCCTTCTCATGGAAGGCGAAAGCAGGTCTTAAAGCCGCGTGCAATCTTTTGCACGGAAGCCCGATCGTCATTTGGGGGCTTCACCATTCATTCTCGTTACAACGCGACTACATTGATACGCGCTAGGAATCGGCGCTCCCGATTCCTCCTGTAATTCCTTGTAATTTCTCCTGTAATAGCAGGAAGGTAAAATATATACAGTTTATTGTTCGCAACGCTTTTTATTATATAACATTCGGGTGATTCGTCTTCTCACGCATACGCGGGACGGCGATTAATATAGATCCGAATAAATTAATAGCTTTACAAAATTAATGATATACAAAAATTGCGCCAATTATAACAATGGCTATTTATACAAAGAAAAAATGTATTAAATAATATTAAGCAGATATATTTTTATACAAATAAATATTTTAATACGAATAAATATTTTATTCAAAATACTTGGCGCTGCGCTCCGAACAGCTCCGAATTGGCGTTGCTAAACTGAATAAATGAGTTTAAATAGCATTAATCTTTTTCTCTCTTTCTTGTGCGTGCGTTCGTGAATGTGTGTATGTGTGCGTGTGCATATGCTACATATGACATTAGAATTAAGTATTAAATATATGTAGAATAAATCTGACTGCGTTTCCAGTATGTATATGTTGTTGCGACCTCCATCTAGCGGCGTGAAGTATAAACTTTAGAGGCGCGAAACTCGAAGCGGATCGCACAGATGTAATAGGGAAAGGAAACAAGGTGAAGTTCGCACAAGCCCGAGGGGTTTGAAAACAGTTAGAGATTCTTTTAATAAGAGGACTTCAAGATTATAAATTAATCAATACCCACTTGGAAACGGGTGTTTGAATAAATGAACTCCACTTTGATCCCTTCTCCTAAGCGTATAATTCCAGAGCAATGTTGTTAAACGCTTGTTTATAAAAATCAATATCAGAAAAGGAAATAAATTGACCAATAGGAATTTAGCTTATAAATATTTGATCGGCATTTATATTTTAAGGTCATTTTGTAATTAACAAAAGCGTAGACCCTTGTACGCACTCAAGCATTGATAGTCAAACCAAACGGACGTGTTATTAAAACCTCTGAAATCCATTTTCTGTAGTCGAACAATTCCATTAAACTCATCAAAGTTACTAGTTATTTGTGTTTCAAACGTTTTATTATTCTCTCATCAATTTTATTATTACAATTATCACCGAAGAATCCGCGTCCAAGGAACAGAGCGCCTTAGCGCTCCACGGGCGTCGTCCTGCGCCTGAATTCCCTGGAGAAGACCTCTTTTCCCAGACTGCCACGCAACAATGTATATTATGTATTTTAGATTGTAAGGGAGTTATTGTAAATTATTAATAGTAAGACAATTAGCGTTTCTTCGGTTTCGCAGCGCCAAGTATTTTGAATAAAATATTTATTCGTATTAAAATATTTATTTGTATAAAAATATATCTGCTTAATATTATTTAATACATTTTTTCTTTGTATAAATAGCCATTGTTATAATTGGCGCAATTTTTGTATATCATTAATTTTGTAAAGCTATTAATTTATTCGGATCTATATTAATCGCCGTCCCGCGTATGCGTGAGAAGACGAATCACCCGAATGTTATATAATAAAAAGCGTTGCGAACAATAAACTGTATATATTTTACCTTCCTGCTATTACAGGAGAAATTACAAGGAATTACAGGAGGAATCGGGAGCGCCGATTCCTAGCGCGTATCAATGTAGTCGCGTTGTAACGAGAATGAATGGTGAAGCCCCCAAATGACGATCGGGCTTCCGTGCAAAAGATTGCACGCGGCTTTAAGACCTGCTTTCGCCTTCCATGAGAAGGCGTCCGTTGCTGAGGCGCAGGTGGCGCACTCTGGCGGCGGGAAGGCGAGACCGCCACAAATTTACGACAATGTTTTTAAATGGAATTCTTTTTGATGGGTTCATTAAAATGTCCGCGATATGAGTAATGGAAGCTGTGAACACTGCATTTTAGCTGTGCATATGTAGTTGTGTCATCTTAAGCGCAGTTGGAAAGCACCTTTATGTACTTGCAGCTCATTTTGATTTCACACCTTTTTTATTTTGTAATTAGTTTTAACTTCTATTTTTTGTGATTTATTTGATTTCACGTACTTGCCTTATTTTTTTTTTTACTTTTTTTAAGTTTTTTATGGGGATCTCACTTCTTTTGTCTTCCCTATGCAAATATAATTTGTATCATCATCAACGGCCATGAACGACTGTTCATACTGAAATACTGTGATAAGACTTTATCACAGGACAGAATTAAGGATAAATTCTACATATATGAACGTATACTGAATCTCAATTGCATTATAAGGGTAAATTCAATGTTGCTTTGGCTTCAATTATTAACAAAAAAATCGACAGCAATGCCTAAACGAGTTTACAGGCTCCTCCTGGACGTTCCCGCGTGCACAGAGTATTACATTTCAAAGAATTTGCACCAGTCGTTATATGAAATTGAAAATTGAGGTTCGACAATCAAATTTGACATCACTGAACCTCTATTTTCATCCAGAATTCCACTACATAGCACAGTCACGTTTAGAATCACCTCCTGGAGATGCCCGCGTGCACCGAATATTAAATTTCAAAGAATTTACACCAGTCGTGATAAGAAACTGAAATAGAGGTTCTACAAACAAATTTGACATATTGAACCTCTATTTTCATCCAGAATTCCACTACATAGCACAGTCACGTTTAGAATCACCTCCTGGAGATGCCCGCGTGCACAGAATATTATATTTCAAAGAATTTACAGTAGTCGCTACATGAAACTGAAAATTGAGGTTCGACAAGCAAATTTGACTTCACGAGACCTTCCACTTTCAGTCAGATTTTTTAACTGCAAAGCACATTAACGATTGGAATCATCTCCTGGAGGTTCCCACGTGCACAGAATATTAAATTTCAAAGAATTTACGTTTGCCATTATATGAAACTGAAAATTGAGGTTCGACAATCAAATTTGACATATTGAACCTCTATTTTCATCCAGAATTCTACTACACAGCACAGTCACGTTTAGAATCACCTCCTGGAAATGTCTGTGTGCATATAAAATTAAATTTCAAAGAATTTACAGTAGTCGTTACATGAAACTGAAAATTGAGGTTCGACAAGCAAATTTGACTTCACGGAACCTTCCACTTTAAGTCAGATTTTAACTGCAAAGCACATTAACGATTGGAATCATCTCCTGGAGGTTCCCACGTGCACAGAATATTAAATTTCAAAGAATTTACGTTGGTCATTATATGAAACTGAAAACTGAGGTTAGACAAACAAATTTTACATCATTGAACCTCTATTTTTATCCAGAATTCCACCTCACAGCACAGTCATGTTTACAATCACCTCCTGGAGGTGCTCCCGTGCATAGAAAATTAAATTTCAAAGAATTTACTCCAGTCGTTATATAAAATTGCAAGTTGTTCAATAGTACATAGGGTATAGGTTACAATAGTATATATATATAGGTATGTGTACTGATAGGGATGAACCGATCTAAGTAAATACGAGTAAATACTCGATACTTTCGTTTCGATACCAAGTAATTTTAGTATCGATACCTAGGGTTGTGATACCAAGTAGGTATCGGAAAAAAGTACTCGTATCGAATGGGGCGAGTTTCGACATTCGACATGAAAGATGAAAGCGAAGATAGGTATTGGCAAGGAAAACTACTATCGCAGTTGTTGTGTATTTCTGCGGTGAAATTGAAACGCGAACGCGGGTTGGTGCCCGTGGAGCGCTGAACCGCTCTGCTCGTTGGAGTGCGGGTAATTCGAAATAAAACAAACTGCACAGTAATTCCTCAGTTAGACTCTTAAATGTATTTTGATCTAGACAGTAAGCTGGTTAGCGATCGAATGCCAGCAGTGTACAAGAAAACGCTCCGAGCTCATCGACGAAGTCGCTGCAAAGATCCTGTTGATCCTCCCCTAGATCCTTGTTGTCCAATCAGCACGATTGCATCCCTCAAGCTGCATCAGTGGGTTGTCCTTCGCCCTTCCTTCATGCTTCCTCCCACTCTTGTCTAGTGATCGAGGCACGCTCCCCGTTTTACATATAGTGGTACATAAGCTACATACAGTACATACATATCTCGCAGGTAAGTAAGCGCAACCCTCGGGGTCAAGACGACGTCACTCGGAGAAAGTTTATGGCTTTATGACTTTCAACCTCCCCCGACCGGAGTTTTTACCCTAACAGGACATCGGCAGTTATTGAAAGGGAGGACAGAATTTTAAGTGCTTTTACGAGGCGAGCCGCTGCCCGCTCGACGAAATTTGGCACGCAGATGTGCAAAGGAAAAAGTTAAGCTCTTTACTATCTCGCCTGGTCTAACGGTAACTTGAAACATTCAAAACTAGCAAGGAAAACCCCTGAGAAGTACAACGCGCTCTACAATAAAGTCTTTCTCATCCTCCGTTTCAAATCTCGCTCCTACGTACTCTACATATCGATTATATACATTTCCGCGGCCTCATTCAAGCGATAGCGCAACACAGTAATGATGGCGCTCATGTTGGGTAACAAATATGGAAGACGCAGGTATACACTTTCCCACACAGCACACGGCGCCTTAAAGGCGCCCATTTTCGGCCTGTTTTCGGCCTGAGCGACTGAGCGTCCCGATTTGTAACAAGGCGCCTGAAAGGCGCCTTTTGTGCGTCTTAAAGGCGCCTTAGAGGCGCCGTGTAACTACATTGGCTCCTCTATGGGGCGCCCAAAAGGCGCCTTGTTGTTGTTGTTGTAGGAAGGGCTGTCTTCCCCAGTCTTCCCCTCCCGAGAGCGAAGAGTGGAGGCAGCCACGAAGCCATTCTTTATAACCTCAAAATACAGTATTATTTTATTCCTCGAAAACGAGTGATTATTATCCCCCCCAATCTTCGGTGTGCATCACCTGCAGGAGTAGGGCCTGATAGAATTATCTACGTGCCGGGTAACTCCTACATTGGTGACCCCCGACGTGATATATTGTGTCAGACTGTGGGAGGCAGAATTTCGACGCCTCGCAGCGAGGACTTCGTAGCCGAGACCACGAGGCGTTCGCCTTCGTCCTTTGGCTCATCGAAAGACTAGCTGTTCCAAGGGTGCCGTCAGCCAGCTGGGCGTGGGACACAAATATATGTGTCGAACTGAGAACCTTCTAGTTTGTCGAAGTCTGTTAATAAAAGTATCTGTACACAAATTTTAAATAAATAAATATAGTAAATCGCAATGAATTTTTATCCAATCTGATTTCATTTTGATAACCGTTTGTTTCTAATTTATCGATAATTAAGACGCCTGACAGTCTTAATCCAGGCCCGTTTAAGGCGCCTTTGAGGCGCCCACAAGGCGCCTGTCAGTCCCAATTCAGGCGCCTTTGCGGCGCCTTTACGACGTCCCGTTTTGTAACATCAGGCGCTCAGAAGGCGCATTTTGGACCCTCATAAGCCGCTCGTAGGACACTCAAGGCGCCTTCCAGGCGCCTGTGTGCTGTGTGGGTTAGGTCTGCTTTTCGCAAAGTTGGGTCTGGGTCTGAGTTAGGTCTGAGTTAGGTCTGCTTTTCGCGAGGTTAGGTAGGGGTTAGGTCTGCTTTTCGCGAGGTTAGGTCTGGGTTGGGTCTGCTTTTCGCGAGGTTAGGTCTGGGTTGGGTCTGCTTTTCGCAAAGTTGGGTCTGGGTTAGGTCTGCATTTTCCGAGGTTAGGTCTGGGTTAGGTCTGGGTTAGGTCTGGGTTAGGTCTGGGTTAGGTCTGGGTTAGGTCTGGGTTAGGTCTGGGTTAGGTCTGGGTTAGGTCTGGGTTAGGTCTGGGTTAGGTCTGGGTTAGGTCTGGGTTAGGTCTGGGTTAGGTCTGGGTTAGGTCTGGGTTAGGTCTGGGTTAGGTCTGGGTTAGGTCTGGGTTAGGTCTGGGTTAGGTCTGGGTTAGGTCTGGGTTAGGTCTGGGGTCTCGCGTGCCATGGCGGCGGTCGGACGTGCGTGGATACCGCTCCGGCAAGTGTTCGTTCGTGAAGGCGGTAAAATCCCGTGGATTTTATATTAGGAGGTGCGAGTAGTTTCGTGTATCCACCGTGCTCGGTTGTGTTCTAGTGGAAAGTCGATCGGGCCGTGTGTGAGCGCTAGAAAGCCGAAATTAGATCGCGTGTGAAGGAGTGAAAGTGACAGGTCAAGATGGCCGACGTTGTTGACTTCGACGCTTACGATGCGGTGGTCGTTACGGTGACCTGGAACGCCTACAAATATCGACCGGATGATAGCTGACACCACGACGGAGACCTGTGGACCTCTGGATATCTGGATGAAGGGAGGATGTCAGCTAAAAGGACGAAATTAGATGAGGTATCGCCGAGGTGCACGTTACGAAAGTGCGGTAACCAATCGGGTTGGTGAAGAAGGTCCGGTAGCCAATCAGCGGAGGGACTGTGTCGAGAAGACACGCGCGATTGGCAGTGAAGGCACGAGAATGTAGCGAGACCCAATAGGAGCGTAGTGAAACCCCGCGAAATTTGAACGGGTGTGTAGGAACTTAGAGCGGCGGCGTGGTCGACCCTGAAGAGTTGATAATTGACCCGTGGTTTTTCGAACATCAACGTGTCCGGGATGGCATCCCGGTCATTTTGATACCTCGGGCTCCGCGCTGCGATGCGTGGTTTGCTCTCTAGGGATTTTTAAAATTTTATCGATCGCGATCGCGAGGTGTTAGTCGCGGAGAAACTGACAGGTGAGGCTACCTCGAGGGCCTGTAGGGCACGGGGGGCAGTAAACCGGTTTAGCCGGTCATGCATCGGTCAGTGTCATGACCGGTAATAGCCAGGGTGACCCTGGACCCCGTTGGTCTGGTGTAAGGGCACCGTAGGGCCTCCTCGGGGGAAGTGCGGGGCCGGCCCCCAAGGCCGAAGTGGATTCTGACAATGAAGGGCCACTTCTAGGGCCGTAGTGGGCTTTGGGGGGCCTGCCTGGTTCGATTGACACGTCGTTCGTGTTTCTTAGGTGCGAGGAGCGGTCCCAACTGAATTTTAAAGTTTTATTCGTTCGAACATAGTGTGGTGCGGGGTGCCTAAACTCGCGGACAATCAACCCCCGTATTGAGGGTTGTAGGTGTGTTCGGGGCACCGCTCCGGTCATTTTGATCCCTCCCGCACTGCTCTGCGATATCCGTAAGGGCAGTTATGGATTTTTAAAGTTTTATCGAGTCCTGTCTCAGGTGTTTGCTGCGGAGGCCAGTGACAGTGGTGCGCGGTGTGCCCGAAGGTCATGGCAAACAACCCCCGTTTTGGGGGTCGTGGGTGTGTTCGGGGCACCGTCCCGGTCATTTTGACCCCTCCCGCACTGCTCTGTGATACGCGGGGCGGCAGTGACAGATTTTTAGAATTTTAGTGAGTTTTATCGCGGGTGTTTGTCGCTGTGAACAGTGATAGTGACAGGTGACTCTTGCTTCGGACATCGGAGCCTCCAGCAGGCGAACGCGCGGAGCCCTTCGTCTGAGACTTGGGAGGAAGGACCCTGAGGGCCCTAGGAACACCCTTGGACGGTGAGCGACCCCCAGGACCCAGGGAAAGGTCCCTGAAGGGCGCGAATAGAAGACGGCGAAGGGTGAGTGCAATACAGTTATCTGTATCTGTGATTTAGGCCCAGGACTTTGAACTGTTGGAGAGAGGACTGAAGGAGTGGCAAAGGCCTGCACTACGTAATCTTTTATTAGTGTTAGTGTTTTGGTTTAGTGTTTTGTCTATTTATATTTTGCGGGTCGGTGGATGACCACCGGGCAGGTCGATGGATTACCTTCGGATAAGACCGGTGCAGGGAGGTGCATTACCGACGACCGGTGCTTACCGTGGGCCGGGGGATTACCGTCGGTCGATCGGTTTGTCGAATGGTCAGCCGATCCGTGACCATCGGTCGGACTATTATGGTGGGTCGATATGTTACTGTGGGACGGTGTGTTACCGTGGGTCGGTGCCTTACCGCTCATGTCGATCATTACTTACTCAGTCGGTGTGTTCCCGTCGGTCGGGGGAAAACATGTATCATCGGTCGGCGAGTCTGGAGACCGCCGGTCGGCCAAGGAGGAAAGTCGGTCTCTGCCGGGCGACGAGGGATAGGTACCCATGGATAACGGACAAAGTAATACGGTCGATACAGGGGATCTCCGGGTGGAGTTTACCCCTGGTTAGGGGGCGGCAACCCACCCCCTCATCCTGAGTACGCTATCATCTCCGGGACGCGGCGGGAAGAAGAATGACACCTAGATCGCTGAAATCGGGTGTCAGAATCGTAATCTACCGATTTTTGAACTTTTATTCAAGGAACTTAGAATTCGGTGGATAGGACGCGGGGGTGAATATAATTAACCCCAGTTTTTGAGGGCACCACGGCCTGCGGGGGCCTATGACGGGTATTTTGGTACCTCAAACATGGGTACGGAGTGCCGAGATTCCCCGGGGACGAATTTTTAAATTTTATTCATGAGAAAGTGACAGCTGAGGTTATGGCCTTGGCCGGCTGTTAAGGGGCAGTTCCTGAGGGCCCCAGCCCCCCAAGGGGGTTGAGCCAGTTCTCCCTCGGTAGCCAGAGGCCCCGAGGTCATGATATAAAAGGGTGGAGGAGCTGCAAACCCCGGAAACGACCCTGGCGGGAGCCTTCGGGTGTAGGGGGGTGAGGGGAATCAGGTAAAAAATTTTTTTGAGGTCACTATCATCTCGGGGATGACGCGAGACGAAGTTTGACACTAGGAAGTGCAGGAATGGGTGCACGGAGCCCCGTGAGCCGATTTTTTCCAGTTTTACGAATTTGAACTTAGTCGCTACGCGACGGGGGGCGTAGGTGGTGATGACCGACGACCCCTGTTTCTGTGGGCGTGGGCCCCTGCGGGACTCCCCCGCGGGCATTTTGACACCCGGAAACAGGGTGTGGGGTGCTCCGCGGGGGGTGCAGCGAATTTTTAAATTTTTGGACTTTAAAACCCAGAAATCTTAATTGAAGCATTTATAGACTGAAATTTTGCTGAAATAGGATAGGAAAAGGATTAGAACCAACTGAAAATCTTAATTCCTACTAGTAATTTTTAGGAGGAGGCTGGGTAACGCCCTGATATTAATATTAATAGGACGATTAACTTCCTGATAGTATATCAAGGCCCTGAAAATAAAAGGCAAGCTGGGGAGCTTGCCTGTTGTCCGAATTATGGTTCCTGGAAAAAAAAAGGCAAGCTGGGTAGCTTGCCTGTCTATCTATCTATTTAGTTATTAATTAAACAAATAGGAAATGGATAGAAATAGAAGGGAAAAGGAGGAGAAGAACTGAAGAGGAACCCTCAATGTAGAAGAAAGAAGATTGAAGAGGAAAAGATTGAAGAATATTAAAGAAGAAAGAAGAAAGAAGAAAGAAAGAAAGAAAGAAAGAAAGAAGGAAGGAAGAAAGAAGAAGAAGAAGAGAAGAAAAGAATGAAAAGAGGGAAGATTGATTACGTGGTGGAGGCGTGGGTGATTACCGACGTCCCCTACTTCTGAGGGCGTGGGACCCTGTAGGACTCCCCCAAGGGCACCTTGACACACGAAAAAAGGGGTAAGGGGTGCTGCGCGGGGGGTGCGGCGAAATTGAACTTTGAAATCCAGAGATCTGAATGGAAACTCTTATAGACTGAATTTTTACCTGTATTTTTACCCGAAACAGGATAGGAATAGGTTTAGACCCACAGAAATCTCAATTCAATTCAATTCAATTCAATACAATGCAATTCAATTCAATACAATGCAATTCAATTCAATTCAATTCTTACTAGTAATTTATAGGAGAACGCTGGGTAACGCCCTGATACCAATATCAATAGGACGATTAATTTCCTGAAAACATAAGCGCCCTGAAAATAAAAGGCAAGCTGGGGAGCTTGCCTGTTGCCCAATTATTGTACCTGAAAAAAGGCAAGCTGGGTAGCTTGCATATTTATTAATTAATTAATAGAACGGGAAAAGAGGAGAAGAACTGAAGAGGAACCCCTAAGGTAGACGAAAGAAGAATGGAGAATGAAGAGGAAGAAAGAAGAAGAGTAAAGAGAGAAGAAGTTGGGGGAGGAGAAAGACGTATGTATGCATGTATGCATGCATGCAGGCATGTGTGTATGATTATATATGTATATGTAGATATCTATACATGTGCGAATACTTACCCGTAACTCCGGCGACCTGTGGAACTGGCCTGGAAGGGGTCCCTTGGGATACCTGAAACAGATAGAGAAGAACAGGACAAATAAGTAGATAGACCGGCACTGGAGGAAAAATAAATAAAAAAGAAAATAAAAAGAGGAAATAGGGAGAAGAGAGAACACCAGAAATTTGGAGAGGGAGATAGGCGAAGGGAGGGGGGTGACCAGAACACCGGGTCCCCCAAAATTTATCAGCTATGGTTGCCTGGAGGATAGATGCGGCAGCATCCACGACCGGCAACTGCAAACAACGATGTATATTTAAATACGGATATACATCCTTCCCCCTGGGTACGGTGTTTCACCGGGCAGGGGAGGCGCCTAGACGTATTGGAGGATTGGCAGCCATCACGTAGCCGCAAGATGGTAACCCTATGAAAAATGTCAAATCGCAATAGTTATAAAGCCTCGGAACCTTTGATATTGCGGGACGGCATAGCCCTAACCCCAACTCGGAGCGACTCAGTCAGCGCCGCTACCGTTTTAATGAATAAGTCTGATGGACTCGCACCGAAGCAGCGGGGCGAGGCCACCGTGGGCGATGCAGTGCACACCACGGAAGAAGCTACAGCTGCTCGACTGGAAACTGGACCTGGAAATGAGAAAGGACATGAAGTATCATCTACTCCGGTGGAGGGGAAATCCCCAGAGTGGATAGATGTACGGAGAAAAGGTGAAAAGGAAAAAGGTGAAGGGAGCGAGACGCATGGGGAGAGTAAGAGTAAAGAAGGAGTCCCTGCGTCGGGAGAGACCCCACAAGTAAAGGTGAGGACCGGAACCTTGGGGGACTTTTTCAAGAAGCTGGAGAAGGGAGAGGGGGAGGTGCACCAAGGTGGGACAGCGGACCGTACCCCGGAGAGGAAGGCGGCTGGGCCCATACTGATAGAGTTGGACCCCGAAATCATCGCGGAAACCCCCCCCCAGGGTGCCTTCAAAGGAAGGACGTTAAGGAGGACGCCACCGCCGCAGCCTGCAGTGGGCGGGGAGCCGATGAGGAAACCGTCGGAGAAGGCGAAGGCAGCGGATGTGGACTCGACGCGCCAGGCCCGTACCATGGGCAAGGTCCCCACGGTGTCCATCCCTCGGATTGACGCTGGGAATCCAAAGATCCGATTCAGATCCAGCTCAGCGACGAGAGCGGTGGACACGGAGAAAAAGAAGAAGGAGGGGAACCCTCTGAAGGATGGCCTCTTCGTCGTGCCACATCCCCCCCCCCAGCTAAAGGTTACCAAGGTAACCAAGGTAACTAAGGTACCTAAAGCGACCGGGACGGGCGACGGGAATTCCGCCTCCACTAAAATGACCGGACTCCTGGCCAGAATGGCCGAATATATCGAGGGACTGACGGCTGCGTACAAAGAATTCGTGGCGTTAGCCAGGTTGGAGGAGGTGACCGGCCCTAGTGAAACGGCGGTCAAGGTCGCTGAGGTCGCGGAAAAAGCGACGAAGAGGTGCGAGGAGGCTGCATGCGTGATGGCAGAAGCCATGGCGACGCATGCGATAGCGCGGTGGAAAAGAGGAGAAGGGGCGCAGGCCGGGCACACTGACCTGAGGTCGGAAGCGACGCAGGGTCAGGTGGGAGAACCGGTGGAAACCTCCACCAACAAAAAGAGACTGCGATCGCCGCTCCAAGGAAACCTTGAGGCCCCGAGGAAGAAACTCTTCGCGGAAACCCTGGGTGGGGCGGCCCAGGAACCCGCCCAAGAAGAAAGAGAAGGGCCACAACAGCAGCGAGCTGGCAACCCCCCCCGGGAGACATGGGAGACACAGAACCCCCGAAAACAGAGAAAGGGGGGCACGCACCAACAGCCCCAGCCCGTGGCTGCGCAGGTGGGGAGTCAGGGGAGCGGCGGCGCTCAAAACACAAAGAAATCCCAGAATCAGGCGAAGAAGGAAGAGAAGAACCGCCAGATGCTCCTGGTTCGGGAACAGGAACGAGCCCGAAAGAGGGGCGGACAGCCCCCACCCAGCGGTAGCGGGGAAACGGGCCCGAAAGAGGCCCAGAGGAGAGAGGGGCGTGAAGCTCCCAGAGATAGAAAGCCACGTAGGAGGCCGGAAGCGGTCCTCATAAAGGTCCCCACCTCCCTCACCTACATTGAGGTTTATAGGGCCATAGTGACGAAAGCTAGGGAAGCCCTGAAGGGCACTAAAGCGGTCAAGAAGACGCGTGCTGGGCACGTGCTTCTTGAACTCGAAAAGGGGACTACGGCGGCGAAGCTTGCAGTGGACCTTAGGCCGTTGATCGGGGACTCACTGGAAGTCGTCCCATTACAAGAAAAGGCGACAATGGAGATTAGGGACATCTGCCCAATGGTGGAACCCCAGGAGCTGGGGGAGGACTTGGCAAAAGCCCTGGGGCTTGAGCCGGATAGCGTCAACGTGAATGTGAAGTCACTAAGACTAACTCCAGTGGGAACTCAGGTGGCGGTGGTGGAGGTCCCCCTGAATAATGTCAAAAGGAGCATTGAGGGCCTGCGCTTCCGCACGGGGATGACCTGGGTCAGGACTAGAGCCCTCCCAAAGATCACCAGATGCTTTAGATGCCATATGCTGGGACACCTTGCACGAGCCTGCCCAATGGCCCTGGAAGAAGGAGGTGAGCGGTGCAGAAGGTGCGGCGCCGCAGGCCATGGCATTGCGGGGTGCAAAAACCCCCCAAGGTGCTTGATTTGCTCACAGGCGGGAGTAACAGGGAGCGGAGTGGCCCACGTGACGGCGTCGCTAGGTTGCCCGGCGAACCGAAAGAGAATTCCGGTGGCGGGGGGCCGAGGAAAAGGGACGCCGCGTAATGCCTCAACCAACCCTAAAACTGCTACAAATAAACCTAAATAGGTGTAGACTGGCCCAGGACGTAATGATACATCAGGCATGTAGGATGGAGGTCGACCTGGTGGTAATTTCGGAGCCGTTCCGACAGCTACCGGAATGGTCCAACGACCTGAAGGGGGATGCGTCGGTTTGGGTGACCGGGTTTAGGGGGCGTTTCACGGCCCTCACGCCCGTGGTCGCATCTGACGGAATTGTGGCGGTCGAAGTGGCGAACACAACAATTGTTAGTTGTTATGTATCGCCGAGCAGAAGCACGGATTTCGGGGCTTACATTGACGATGTGGAGGGAACCCTGAAGGAGCTTCGGTGCCCTAGGAAGGGGCTTATCATCGCAGGGGATCTGAATGCGAAGTCCCCGGCCTGGGGGGGCAACAAGACCGACGCTAGGGGAAGAATGTGTATGGGCATGCTGGACAGGAATGGTCTGGTTCCGATCAGGCTGAAGACCGCCTACACCTTCAGACGTAACGGGGGTACGTCTGTAATAGACGTTATGGCAACAGACGTGGGTACGGCCCGCAACGTGAGAAAGAGCCAAGTCCTGAACTGCCAGTCGGAATCAGACCATCGATACGTCCTGCATACGATAGGACTGGGGGGGCATGGAAACCCTCCACCGAGATGGACTCCGTACAAGGTCAAAGACCTAGACGTTGAGGCGGTCCAAAGGAGTTACGGGGTACTAAGAGCGAGCCCCCCCCCCCCTCAGACCACAGGCCCTGACGCCACCGAACACCTTGCGGCGAGGCTCCAGAGGACCATGGAAGAGGTTGCGGCCCGGGAGCTGACGAAGACTAGGTTCCCGAGAGGAACCAGGAAACCCAACTTCTGGTGGAACAAAGAAATCGCGACGAAGCGAGCAGAAATGCACAGGGCGAGGAGGGCACACCAGAGAGCCCGGAAGAAGAAGAGGGGGCCGGACCCCTCGTACCTCCTTGAGGTATATGTAAAAATGAAAAAGGACTTGCAAGTCCTGATATGGCGGGCAAAGGAGGGGAAATGGTCGGAACTGTGCGATATGGTAGACGCGGACCCGTGGGGGAAACCATATCGTGCAGTGATGGCTAGAATAAAAGGGAATGGCCCCAGGAGGGAGATGACGGCGGAGCAGGTGCGCCGAATCCTCTCCCAGCTGTTCGTCTCTGACCCGGAGCCCCCCCGGGCCAGAAGACCGGCCACGCTCCTTAGTTGGAACGCGTCGCGCAATAGGAGAACCATCGACCTGGTGACGGAGGAGACCACGGACCTAGCCCTGAAGAAGATGAAACCGAGGAAGGCAGCTGGGCTAGATGGCATCCCGGCAGAGGTGCTGGCGGCCGCCCTCGATCCATGGAGGGAGGATGTCAGAAAGGCCTTCAAGGACACCCTAGTGAAAAGAACGGTCCCAGTAGCCTGGAAGACCGCTAGGGTGGTCCTGATCCCGAAGCCGGGGAAGGACCTGCTGGCCCCGGGGGCCTATCGCCCAATTAGCATCCTCCCAGCACTAAGCAAGGTCTGGGAGCACGCCATGAAGGCGATAATAGAAGAAGAAATTGGTAGGGACCCGTACCATCCGGCCCAGTACGGATTCCGCAGGAGGCGAGGGACTGTTGGAGCGGCACTGGCGGTAACCACCTTTGCGGAAAAGTGTAAGGCAAAGCAAAGAACCTGCACAATGGTTACTGTGGACGTGCAGAACGCGTTCAACACGCTGAGGTGGAGCTTGATCCTCAAGGAGCTCGAGAGAAGAGGCGCTTCCGCTGTGACAGTGGAAACCATGGCATCCTATTTTAGGGACAGATCCGTCGTGGTGCATACGGAGCAGGGCCCAGTCCGAATGGAAGTGACGGCGGGGGTTCCGCAAGGATCGGTTCTGGGGCCCATGCTGTGGAACCTGGTGTACGACGGGATTCTGAGGACCCTGAACGAGCTGCAAAACACGGCAGCGATTGCATATGCGGACGACCTGGCTGTGCTGTTCACAGCCAGAGATACGGAGCAACTGGACCTGCAGATGACAAGGGCCATGACTGCGCTGGGCCGATGGTTTGAAAGGAACGGGCTGAGAATAGCAACGGAAAAGACCGAAGCTATTTTCCTTACGGGCAGGAGAGTACAGAGGATTGCGGATCTCCAAATACTGGGGGCGGCCATCACTACTTCCGCGGAAGTAAAATACCTCGGAGTGGTGATGGACAACCTCAGGAGCTTTAGACCGCACGTAGAAAAAGCGGTGGCCAGAGCGGACCGGGTAGTGGGAGCCCTGTCAGCTCTCCTGCCGAACGCGAGGGGCCCCTCAAGAAGAGCCAGACGGCTTTACTACGGAGTGTGGGAGTCGATCATAACCTATGCGGCACCGGTATGGGCCCACTCCTTGGAAAGAGCGGCGAATGCGGAAATTGTGAATAGGGCCCAGAGGACGGCCCTGATTAGAACGACGACGGCGTATCGGACGGTATCGCTACAGGCCCTCTGCGTCCTGGCAGGGGTGATGCCCTTGAAGTTTAAACTCCTGGCCATGAAGGAGATTTTTGCGAAGAAGGAGGAGGACCGGATGGATCCAGCGGTCGCGGGGGACATTGCGGCACTGAAGAGTAGGGAAGCAGTCCACCGCAAGACGGCGTACGAGCGGGCCATGCGCCAGTGGCAGGAGGAATGGGAGCGCTGCGACCCCCAGAAGTGGACGAGAAGACTAGTCCCCAAGGTCGGAACGTTCACCGCCAAGGGACTCCGTAAGGCGGATATGGACTACTTTACTATGCAGCTCCTGACCGGCCATGGGTCCTTCATGTCCTACAAAAAAAGGATCGGCAAGGCGGCACAGGACACATGTGAGACCTGTGGCCTGATTGACAGTGCGGAGCACGTCCTTACGGCCTGCACTGTGTATAGCGAGGAGCGAGCAGAACTCGCCGCAGCCTTAGGGACGCCGGTAACCGCCGAGGGCATCATTGAGGCGGCAGTTCAATCGGAGGTCATGTGGGCCCATTTTGTTTCCTTCGCTGGTTCAGTAATGAAGGACAAAATGTACAAGGAGATAGCCGTGGAGAAAAAAGCCAGGGAAGAAAGGCGGCTGAGGGCCAGGGCGGAGGCGACCAGAAGGGCCGCCGAAAGGGCCAGGAAAGCAAAAAAGAGGAAAAGAAGGGGGCCAGACTAGAGCACGCATGACCCGATTGCTTATTTATCTATTTATTTTTTATCCATTGACGCTTTTAATTATCTATTTATTTATTTATTTATTTATTTATTTATTTATTTATTACGCTCCTGACAAGAACTCGCACCGACCAGCCACTCAGTTATTTATTCACTTATTTATTTATTATACAGCCTGCACGTCCGTCCAATAGATGTTATTTATTCTATTCTATTTATTCCACCCGGTATTTATTTATTATTTATTTACAATACCGCCAAGTGTGACGGCGCGGCTATAATCAGCCCGACATGCCCCCGTGTCGGAAAAAAAGAGGAATAAGCGGAGGAGGAAAAAACGGGAGTCCGGACAGCCCCCCCCGACGGAAGGTAATGTAGGCGTTACCATCGGGGGACTCAGACCCGGTTGGCACGATGTGCCCAACGTGGGAGCGCTGAACGGAGAAGGAGGTCCACCACCGCCACAGCGGAGGCCGGCTCCGAAGTAGTCCAGCCTAGTTCCGGGACCGGCCAAGATGGTAAAGGAAGGAGTTGACTCCTAGAGGAGGTTTTTTAGTGGGTATTTTTGCACTACGAGTCCCACATAACCCCGGAATCACCCGGGGTATGCGTAATAGCATTTTTCCTCCTCTATAAAAAAAAAAAAAAAAAAAAAAAAAAAAAAAAAAAAAAAAAAAAAAAAAAAAAAAAAAAAAAAAAAAAAAAAAAAAAAAAAAAAAAAAAAAAAAAAAAAAAAAAAAAAAAAAAAAAAAAAAAAAAAAAAAAAAAAAAAAAAAGGTCTGGGTTAGGTCTGGGTTAGGTCTGGGTTAGGTCTGGGTTAGGTCTGGGTTAGGTCTGGGTTAGGTCTGGGTTAGGTCTGGGTTAGGTCTGGGTTAGGTCTGGGTTAGGTCTGGGTTAGGTCTGGGTTAGGTCTGGGTTAGGTCTGGGTTAGGTCTGGGTTAGGTCTGGGTTAGGTCTGGGTTAGGTCTGGGTTAGGTCTGGGTTAGGTCTGGGTTAGGTCTGGGTTAGGTCTGGGTTAGGTCTGGGTTAGGTCTGGGTTAGGTCTGGGTTAGGTCTGGGTTAGGTCTGGGTTAGGTCTGGGTTAGGTCTGGGTTAGGTCTGGGTTAGGTCTGGGTTAGGTCTGGGTTAGGTCTGGGTTAGGTCTGGGTTAGGTCTGGGTTAGGTCTGGGTTAGGTCTGGGTTAGGTCTGGGTTAGGTCTGGGTTAGGTCTGGGTTAGGTCTGGGTTAGGTCTGGGTTAGGTCT